>RCHQ01000316.1:0-44989 GCA_003676415.1 Plasmopara muralis
AACTTCGGCTAGCTTACAAAGTTATCGACGTACTATCTCCGTTAGTCGGCATAAGAGCGCTTCATGTGTGATCGGGGCATGGAAATCTGAACTCAGCGAATGCTTCGTGTAAGACGTGTGTATCTCGAAGGGACAGACTTTTTGTAGCGCAGTAATCTTCGCATGCTGACTACCGCGATCGTTTGATAGCTAAGAAAGTAAGGGTCAGTGTCAGCACTATGTAGCAATTAGGTGATTTGAATTGTCTAGAAATTCCGGATTGATATTTGAGTGCTGGCCACGAAAGTACAAAAAGCTGTACTCTCTGTTCGCACTAGGCACCAGCTTCGGCAAAGTCGACAAGCGAGTGAAGCGATATCTTTAGTACATTTCTTTTGACTGATGACTTGCTGGCGACTACCAATTCACTGATCAATGGTCTGTAATATCATGGTCCCGCGAGCATTGATTTTACAGTAGTCAGCAGGAGCGTTGAGATAAGCTTTGCTTTTGATCCCTGTATTTTTTACCTTGGTGGTGGTAAGTGTATTTATGTCACAGACGCTGATCACCTGATCAGAAAATTTTTCTGACGTCAACAAAGTCGATTTCTTTTCCCGAGCTGAGGCCTCAAGCTCTCATGAACTTGTGGGATAAGAATAAACCATCCTCTCACTATTTAATAAGATTGACTCCGGCGACTGCGTCAAATACGAATGCTCTTTATGTGGTTGAGGTGCCCATTCCCTTTGTTAAGAAGATAAATGGGAATGTATGTCTAAGCATCATGCGCACTGCAAACTCTTTGCTATGATGTCGATAATCGCTGACGTCTGGCAAACGCAATTCAGGTATGGGAAATATAGATGACCTCAACTTCTTTGCCATAACATGCACTGGGTAATTCAGCCACAAGATTTCAGCTCATTTTTTATGGTAGCCTTAAGCGCGTAATAGTGGCTTGGTTCACACCCCTCGAGACAGAGGTTCTGGTACCATGCACACTGTTTTCTATTTAAGTCCAACTGTTTGGCAGGCCACGTTTGCCTTGGTGCCCGCGTCTTCGCATCTACCGCTCCCAGGTCGTAGTACGGCTTGTGTAAGCTAGCATAGAGCACTAAATGTACTTTAGTAACATCTCGCGAATGCACTTACCATCGCGCTGGCTATGGTCCGATGGCGTTAGCATTTCTTACTAGCTCCATAACTCGGTACTTTCGTTCATTGTTGGTTTTCTTTAGGTCAGCCTTGGCTTCGAGCTGCTTTCAAAAGCTTTAACGGGCTAAAGTATTGGTGTAGGCTAAAATCAGCAAGCCGCTCGGCTATGTTACCTTCATCATGCCTCGAGCAACAGCATGGTGGCATTAGCGGAACGGGATATCAGCATATTTGTTCACGAAGAACGGCACGTAGCCTGTTGAGGCATAAGTGGAATGATGTAATGTGAAATCTCTGACTAAAAAGACAGGCTTTGACACTTTTGACGCTTTGTCGTATACGCGCATGCACTGTGAAGGACACCTTCGACGAAGCAATATTTCGGCTATGTCTGACGTCTGCGGATGGTCGGCTGCGGACGTGTCCAATCTGATGCCAGATTCCTAAGAAATACTCTTTACGTAATGATGCAGAAAGTCGGGGTCACAATTAATTCGGGTAATCCATGTTGTGTTATAACACGATCGTGAAATGTCGCTACTATTTTTTATACAATCAGCACAGCCACTTAATGAGCCGATCTTCTATTGGTGAGGAGGAACCACATGACCGAAGTTGTCTGTCGCGTTCTTTAAGAGGCTGAACACGAAGTTTAAACTGCCGTTCGCGCAATGGCTCCAATGATCGAATCGGCATTTTGCTTTATCTGGTTGCATATTTTGAATGTTTGCACATATACACATACCAACCTATACTATTAGCTACTTACGTAGTTTCTCGACCAAATGACAGCCAAGTGTCGAGCCTTGATGAGAAAAATAATTGTTATTCTCATAATGCGTGACCACTACACGCGATGAATAACATAAATCGATGCTGTTATTAAGCTTGCAGCGTAAGCCTATTCATAATTTTGAGTTAAATGCTCCCAAAGCAAAGATTTTCTCATGCCTTCTTGCGCATACAAGGGACGCATAAGTTTCATTACACTCTAAGTACTGATGTGACACGAGCTATCTCGCAGTTTGAGCGGCGTTAGACCTCATAAATGGCAGCATATTCCGTTCCTTGAATATACTGCTTTTAAATTTTATATTCCACAGAAAAATCGGCCACGTGGTCATTCTTTTCACGACATAAGGCGACTGTGTTGCAGTGATGGAGATTATCAAATGACTTCGGGTCTATCAGGTGAGTCTAAAAGGCAGCTTCACCTCAGATACTATCGAGTTTTCAACACAAAAATCCTTCCAGGCAAACTTGAGCAAGTGTGATCACCCATTCTCGCTCCTCGAGGTCTACTAGCAGCGATGCACTGCCGTTGGCAGAAACTAGCGCGTCACGGACAATACTTTAAAAATCTCAAAGGTCCGAGAGGAACAAGACCGAAGAATAAAAAGGCTTTCGTTGTTTTATTTGACAACTCCTGCTGTTAGCTTCTCCTAATTTGTTGCATATTCACCAAAAAGAATTTAAATAATCGCCTCGCCCCTTCTGTGAAAATCGCGCTTCACTTGAATGACAATGATAAGTTTCTTTACGCCTTCCCGGTTCCATGATTTGGTCTTCTCAAAATGGTCTTAACCTTTACGGAGTCTGCTCGATAGTCACACTTTTTAATAGACCACACAATAACTTTTTTGCCTAAGAAATGCACTATTCTGCATTAGCTGGAAACTTCCCGTGCGTATGCACTCAATCACCGCTCGCACGTAAATAATGTGTTTTCCACGTCCGTCTTTGCGTGCGCTGCATGATCATGAACAATTCTGTATAGCAGAATGTATGTTCATTTATCCTGTGAGGCCTGAACAATTGCGCTTCTCGAGAGCCCTTTGGGTATAAGCAACCAGTGCTGACCGCAAGCATTCTTTATCACTATCGTTCATAGAGACTTAGTACTTTTTGTCCCCTAAGCTGAGCGCACTGTATATTTTACATCCCGCAATGTTGATTGGCAATTTGATTTCTACAGGAAGTAGCTTAATGTCCTTATTATTGGCGTGCACTATGCGCCGCTCGCACTTCGGCTTTCTGACAACAACATTCGTACCCTCATATTTTTTGCCTCGTGCTTTACACGAGAGAAAGCAGCACCGAAGTCACTTGGTATCTTTGCTAATGCTGAAGGCGGGTCTCATGACACCACATCCTGGCACTTTTTATCGAAAAATTGACGCGAATTTGACGGTTTTTTTTTTAAAAGGTTCCTTAAAGCGCTTATCGTCCCTCAAAGCCTATCAGTCCAATCGCGATGAGAAGTTGGTTTTGACTTCGGGTCGAATGACTACTACTCGGCTTTGCTGCAGGCTCGTAAGTCCCTTCAAGCTCTGCCATGGACAATTTGCTCAGATTCAGCATAGTATCCATTTACAGAACAAGTACTGGGCTGTTCTTGTCTTCCTTTGGTAAGTATTCGACGAGATAAAAAATCTTTCTTCGTTAGACCCGTGTCGACACGATTGTGCAGAGGCACCTACTTCTACATTAAGAAGCATCGCTCAATTCGGTCGATATATAACGTGCTATGCGTATTGGAAGGCCATACGTCGACCTCTAGTCGACCAATAATCGACTATGCATACAGCGAGCGCTTTTCACTAAGAGAATGTATTTTTCAAATTAATCAAACGATTTGATGTAAATTGTAGACATTTTTAGTTTTGAGACAACACCTCTGAAACTTTATATGTAAATTCTTTAGATTTATAGTTATAAAAGTTAAGAAAATTATTTTTCAAAAATTAAATCATCAAACTCAGCTTTTTTTAAAAATATACCCGACTATATTTTCTATTTTTTATAACGTGAATATATTCATTAGAAAATTGTTTTGGAGTTTCAAACTGGCTTGAAATGTTACTGTTGTATTAAATTACTCAATTATTGCCCTCTTTTCCCTTAGAGTCATTTTACTTAGTTCAGAACAAAATTAATTTTGATTTCATAAAAGACGAGCTCATATTTTTATTTATAAAGGTAAGTATTTTCTAGCTCTTTTTCGATATCTGTAAAGGATTAATCGAAGACATAAATAAGGCACCCTTAAAAAAAATACTTTAAGAAAATCTCAAATCGTATCTTTTTTTGTGTTTGTTGAACGGGAAGCAATGATATAAAGAGTTGGAGAAAAACGTAAAATATTTCCCTAGTTCGAATTAAGGGCCAATTTTTCTATGTGTTAGACAAAATGGCTTTAAATATGAGACTTTAAATATACAATTTTTAGCTGTAAAAGAAATAAATGATAAAAAATCATAGAAGAAAATGTCAATATAATATGAAAAAATATTTTGATTCTGGTAAACACTTGTCCGAATAATAAATTTTATTTCTACAGAAATCAATTTCTTTAATTCACATTTTTGTTAATTGAAAATCTGAGATATTATTTGCTTTTCACTACGAGATATATTTCAAGTAATTTTTTAAATATGAGGCTACTTATTCGAATTTGATTATTTTCAGGTATAATTCTATGAGATGTATGCAATTGGGAATGATTTAATGAAGAACAAAGATGCTATTCATGGAGAAATGCCCGAAGATCAGATCGTTTGCTGTATACCATAAAAGGTATGGCTTGCTGTAGGTAAAGGCAGCAGGGGCGCGATTCTGACCATGCACTTGAAGTGGCAGATAGCCCACTGAGAATATCTAGTTGTGAACATCGATTGCTGTATGTACGGCGTGACACAGTCGACAAGTTGTCAAACTCAGCTTTCCGATAAACCAACACTAATTGCGTGTCACATTACAAGTATGGGAATGCTCGTGTCCTTGGTTGCTACACTAGAGCTAACCGCACCTCTCACGGCATGCGGTGAGTGCTGCCTTCCACAGGAGCTGCTCAGGGGATACTGTGACGCTCCACACTAAGAGACAGGGCCCCAACTTTGCTGCCTTGGCTCGAAGTTAATTATACATGTGCTGTGACTTACAACCACCACTGGTGGCTAACGTGCCACTTCACTTTTTTTTCCGTTCTGATATCATATTTGGGCATTTGTAACATATCAATGCCCATTGAATGACTCGACATAGTGTCAACACGAAACCCATCGAGCAACTCGATCCAGTTTCTGCTAGCAGAGGTGATTCTGTGACTCACTTAAGCTCTGCTATGAGCAAAACAGGCGGCATTCAAGGTCCTTGACCCTAGCCAACACGTGTTTCGTGGTGCATTCGTTTTGGTTGGGGTCATTTTGGCATTCGGAACAGGATTAAACAGTGTTTGATGCTGTTAAAGTCGAAGAGCTTCCCAGTCATACTTAGATGCTACATTATTTGAACCTCGCTCCTATCGCTGAGCGAAAAGTTACAATGTTTTTTTTGTGAGCTCACGAGAAAGCTGACTTTCTTCGATAGTGGAGCATCAAACGGAACTACCCAACTCTTCGAAGTGAACAAGGACATATCATGTATTCTTATAAAAAAATAGTTGCCTCGAGCATCGTAAAATCAAGATTGCAAGCATTGGCTGTGTAGAAGCGCAAGTTTTCTTCTGAGATAGGACCTGTCGACCTTCCATTCCTCAATAAAGCCCAGCAAAATTGATTTTATTCCCAGCAGACCGCGCGATATTTTGTGAGTGTTGTGATCTGTCTGCAAAATTTTTAAAGGCTGCTGGGCGGTAGAATTTCAGCTTTTCTCTTCTAGGTGTGATCGAAGCTGGAAACACCTCTATCGCAGATGATTTGTTTTGCCATACATTAAAGATTGAAGGATACATATACGCTGTTCTGTAAGTTTCAGGTCTACCTCATCCTTATTGTCATACTTGCGATAAATGAAGGCTAAACTTTTCTATGGCAACGGATAGGCACGTGTGCGTGTAGCACTTAATTTCAAGCATGATCTAGTCACACTTCCACTCAGCCAAATACTCACACCCGTGTGATCTTACAGAAGAATCACGGACGATCGAACATGTGAGTAGGCCACAGGTATTCTGATGTGTTAGCAGATTGTTGTTGATCTAATACGTGAGTAAATTGCGGATGATCTTATGCTTAAGTAGATCGCAGTACTTCAGTGCATTGCTCGAATTAAAATGCGAAAGTAGGTCGTGATTGTTTTATTGTGTAAGTAAAATGCGGATTACCGAAGACGTGAGTAAAGCGTCACCGGTCTAATACGCAAGTCGATTATAAATGACTCATTATAATACTAGATTGCGAAAAAACTAATACGTGAGTAATTTATCGTTGATCTGATACGTATATTGTTGCTGCATAGTCGATTCGATCCCGTGTCATCGAACGTATCATGCCCTTTCATCGTTCTCTTGTAATACTTGTAGTCATAAAAGTCGATGAGGTCACCAATCTGGCCATCAACGCCCAATAAGTTAATTTCTGCGAGAAGTATGTACTAATTTCTTAAGTACGTAGAAATGACTGTAACTTGGTTTAGTATCACCAACTTCACCTTGACTTTAATTGATCTCGACCCAATTGCACTTGAAGTCAATACAGACAGATATTTCCATTCAAAATTCTTTGATATAATATTCTATTATCAAGCCGATTGCCAGCCCCGCTGGTCTACTGACAAAATGTCTTCTGGCTGTATTTTGTACACAACTCTGGTTACTTGCAAGGCTGCGCCCTCTTTTGTGTTGCTATCCTTGGTGAAACCTCGATTTCCAAGTGTGGCAACAATTAAAGGGAATTTGTGTTTAAGGTATTGGTGTGGTGGCACATGCTTTGACGTGTTGGATCACAAAAAAGCTAGACTGCATTCTTTCAGCAGCGTATAGAAGAAGCGCACAGGTGATAGGTACATTAAACACGGGCTGACAAAAATTGTGTTTTGGTTTTGACAGATTTTGACAGGCTGCGAAGAGTTCACGCTGAGCATTGGCACCCATGAAGCGCGTCTAAATGTAAGAAAATCTATTTGAGGAGTTGCCAAGGTGTCTACGTTGTGACCGCTGGTGCAAGTACTGAGGATGTAATTAAGGCGAATATTAACAACTGCCACCACGATTAAAATTTTTGCGAACCATGAGCTACTTACAAGCATTAGCACTTCTAAGGATCACTGAGTCAGAGCAAGTAAGCGATTAGTGTAGCCACGATACAATATAGCACCCGTGCGGGTAGATATTAAATTTCGTATCAAAATCAATGTTTTTAAGAGTTCCAAGGCCTCGACCGTCGTCGAATAGTCACGTATCTTCACGTACGGCATATCTTGTGATAGCTCGACTTCTAAGCCAAGTGTCGATGATGTTTATAATCAGTCTTGATTGCATCGACTCTAGGTAAGAATATTCAATTGCGGGCATTCCTCCTCTATCCGATGTGATCCAAGTTTCAACAAGGGAATGCAATGGGCCGTTACATAAAGCCAAGCTTTTGTGCTATGGTGGCTTCTGGTGAACGGCAGGAGCTGTATTAATATTTGTAACTCGGAAGATACTAATAAGGCCTGCGTGACACAATACATTAATTGAGGCCATCGGTATAGCCACACACCCCTTTTGGTATGGCCACCCCCTTCTTAATTTGACCAATTTCAGCTTTCAGCCTAGAGCTAGTGTTTGCGACAGAGTAATAAGCTTGAAAGTGTGGATGCACCAGTATCACATTCTCAACATGACTAATGCCTCAAAGAATCAATTGTAGCCAACAATTTATCATGTCAAGCCTTTATACGCAAATTCTACAAACTTTTAACGAAGCAAAACCCAGACGGCTTGCGACATGCGCTACGTGTCAATTTTGTAAAATTTATTGTTTCTGATTCAGCATTTGAGAAGTGTTTGGCCGGCATTGCCCGCTTCTGGCCGAGCCAACGGAGAGGCACCTACTAGAAGGCCAACCCGCTCGGAGATGTCGTAGAAATTATGCTTCTATTGCGCTACAATAGGGTGAGAACAGGTCGCTTGTCGTGTTATTAAACTAAATTGACAGGCAACGAAGCGTTATGATACTGAGCGAATACTGCTACAAGAAGTTTGCTTTGTTTGAAGCTTGGAAAATTAGCGTGTTCTGGGCTCGGCATGACAAATTGGTAATTATTAATAATTCTTTGAGGCTTTCGTGGTAAAAAAATAACACTGACAAAGTTATACTTTTGAGCTTATGAAAGCTATGATATAGTGGACTTTGGCCATAACTGGTGGCCGAAAGTATAGGTGATCAATATCGTATTTAGAATCAGTCCCTCAATACGAACACTCGGATCCCTTACGACCGAGAATAGTGATTAGTCCTTCAACCAAAAGAGTGTTTTCTTTTCTGCACGTCTCATCTGTGTCAGGCCAATGTATTGTAGCTGCGTTACGAAAGGAAAATATCTGTAATGACTTTGTATGTCTTTAAAAAGTTAGTAGCTCTGGAGCCTATTAACATCTGTTTCCTTACTGTACGTAAAAGTCTGCTACAAATATACCAGTGGCGTTGGCGCCAAGTTCTCGGGGAAGAGTATATCCATAAAAAAGCTATGGGGATATCGGGCCTTCTGCCGGTGCTTAAGAGCATCACTGAGACCAAACCTATCGATGAGTACCGAGGCCAAACTCTCGCAATTGATGGCTACTGCTGGTGCGTCTCTTTCTAATAAAAGTTAACGTAGATTTTATCTTTTTTGAAAAAATTGTGTACGACTATCTCTCAGGCTTCATCGTGCTATCTATTCGTGCAGTCAAGAGATCTGCTTGGGGCACAAGACGGACAAGTATGTGATCGTAGCAAATTCTTAAACCTTACGCAACCGATTTCAAGCACACTTATGGTTGCTTGCTCAGATACGTACCGTATTTTATGGATCAAATCAAGACATTGCTTCATCACGGTATATCTCCGTACGTTGTGTTCGACGGAGGACCCTTACCAATGAAACAAAGTACCGAGGAGGAACGGCGTAAGTCGCGACAGAAAAATCGTGAGTTGGGCATCCAATACTATAAAGACAAGCGTTTCAGTGAGGCGCGCAAGTGCTTCATTCGAGCTGCTGACGTGTCTCCTTTTATGGCTCATCAAGTCATCCAGGTGTGTTGTACACGCTTTTGCAATATATTTGACTCTTGGTTTTCATTTCAACATTGGGAATAGCGGTTGAAAGCAGAGAAAATAGCGTATATTGTGGCCCCATACGAAGCCGACGCTCAACTTGCTTATTTGGTAAAAAATGGACTGGCGGATGGTGTGATCAGTGAAGATTCCGATTGCCTTCTTTTCGGTTGCCAAACTGTGCTGTTTAAAATGGACCGCAACAAAGTTGCACAGGAAATTAAGATGGCCAACCTTAAGAGAAACGAGGGAATGAGCTTTCACATGTTCACAGAGCAAATGGTTCGTAATTCTTGCGCCAACTCTATATGAACATGACAGCTGTGTTTATTGATTCCTGCCAGTTTCTCGAGATGTGTATTTTTTCAGGGTGTGATTATCTGCCAAGTATCCCTGGTTTTGGTCTCAAGAAGACATATCTTGCTATAAAACAACACGGCTCCGCTGCAAAGGTACGTCAAAAAAACACTTAAAGTGTGGTCTTTCTTCTTGACATTTTGTGTAGATTATCCGTGCTTTGCGACTTGAAGGGAAAGTGCGAATTCCTACGAGCTATGAAGATAACTTTAGAAAGGCAGTCTTGACTTTTACCCATCAGCGCGTATACTGCCCCATAGAAAAGGTTTTCCGATTAAATCTGCATACTTGATGTTTCTTCGTTGGCCAACTCATTGCAATACTTTCATGCTTGACAGAAAATAGTTCCATTAACACCAATTCCTGCCGATGTCCTGGAGGCTGATCCTGCAATGGAATTTGTAGGACCCATGCTATCCAATGAAGTTGCAATGGCCATTGCCGTCGGAAACATGGATCCAATAAGTAAAATGCCATTTCCAGCTTCAATCCCTCAGCTACACCGCAGCATCGTTCAACAAAGGGTCGCAAACCCTGTCATGCAATCGATAGACAAGCTACCAGACGCTTTAGAACCAAAACAGACAATTACTCCATCATCCGATACCTCGAAGTCTATCGTGGCGGCAGTATGCACTACTCTTTGTATGAATTCTATTCTCAAGAAACGAAAACTTTCATCGCCATTCAAAGATAAGTGGACAATGAAAAGGAAACCGACCAAGAAGCAGACCGTACAATCAACGGTATCTGATCCAGTTGCAAGTCCTGAGGCGGACAGTCCACAGATGACAAGCCGATTTTTTGGTGTAAATTCGATGATGTCACCGCCAGAGGAATCAATTAAAAAATGTGTACCACTTACCCTAAATTCATCCAGTTTAGAGCCATGTCAAGTCGAAACAACCCAGAACGTCTCGATTGATTTGCCCAAAGTTAAAACGAAAGTACTGTCGACTGAGGATTTAAAAGAGAATAGACCACCAAATTGCCAGAAGGCGTTACCCAGAGGCTCCAATTCTCCGGTCAAAGAAACGGCATTTTCAAGAATGATGCGTGCCGGATCGATGCTTCGGCAGTATAAGCTAAAAAACGGAAAGAGGACTAGTCTAGTTAATCAAAGTGGATCGCTGCACCATGCCTCTCAGTCAAGTCGCATCGGACAATTCAAGTTTAACGGCAATAAAATGGGAAAACCCACGAGAATTTACAACAAAAGATCCGATATAAACGTCGAGCTGTTGACTAATCCGAAACGCACATCCGAATCCATTGACGATCGTTTGTGCTCACCAACTACATCGATAAAGGAGATCAACGTCGACACTGAGCCAGCCAATTCCAAGTTTAAAGTGCGGCAACAAGATATCGAAGCGACAAATGTACAAGCCTCACAAGTGCCCACACCATCGTTTGATCAATTTCGTTTCAAAAATTAAGACTGTCAAGGTTTTAGATAAATTTGTGCGGTAATGCAATCATGTGTATCGGCAAGAAACACATTACGTCGGACTGATTTCCCGCTTGCACATTGGGCAACTGTTGTTACCACGTATCCAACCACCAACACAATCTACCAATAATATACGTAATTAGATGAGTGGACTTTCAGCAACAGACATTATACAAAGTAAAAGGTTGCTTACCTTCATGAAACACATGAGCACATGGAAGAGTCAGCGCTCGATCATTAAGCACAAAATCGTATTGACATATGATACAACTGCATAATAACAAGGTGATCAGCAGCAAATTCGAGCAACGTTTTCTTTACAGACATACGTATTTTCACCGTGGCCACGTCTCCATCGATGCGTTGGAAGACTTGACAGGACTTGAACAGCCATTTGTCGCCACCTTTCCTTTTTAACGTCTCCAACTTCTTCTCCAAGTCGAACCAATTCATCATAGCTCATATTATCCGGGTCAAGATTGCGCTGGTGATCTAGTAGACTTGACAACAACGAGCTACGGGACAGGTGGACTTCTTCATTGTATACTTGCTCGACCGATTGTCGCAATAAACGAGCTTCATACTCTTCATGTGCCGCAATGTTCTGCGAGCAAAAACAAAAGACATTAATTTTGAGGGCTCAATCATTCGTCTCCTTACTTACCTCTTGATGCTGTAGATACCGCGCCAAAGCAAGTGACGCCTCCTCATCGCTATTATTTCTAGAGCGAAGTTCTGAAGACTGCATTGTCAGTGGCAGTGGTGTTGAGTCGGTTGGTGTTAGTGGCGAAGGGTGTATCGGAGACGGTGTGGTTGATTGCGGGGGTGATTCAGACACCCAGTGACTTTGTTCATGGCGATGTGGTCGAGGCTCAAGCTCCCGTTCCACTTCAAAACCATACGCGCGCGTGGCCCCTTGATCTGACGAGTGGTGGTCAAAGCCGAGTCGCGAACGAGTTCGGGTACGAACCTCCCCAATTTGTCTTGTCGCGTGGTGTGTAGATTGCCGAATACTATGTGAGCTGGCCGAGCCATTTGACTGCACTTCCTGCTGATGCAATGAAATTGGCACTGCTCGATTTGCATCTGTAGCGTTCACGGGCAATGTAAAATCGAGATGCAATCGTCGTCGTGATGCAGGAGTTAAATAGACACTGTCCGAACGCGGCCGCCAGCTCTCCACTGCAGTTTCTTTTTCCTCCTGATACTCACTTGAGACTCGTGGAGATTCGATTGACGAGCTCGGACTTTCAGCACATATATCATCCGACCCATAGCTGCGCGCGCTTCGCAATGCATTGTCAAAAGATTCGTTAAGGTGCCGTTCTGAGCCAAGACGCGTAGTAAAGTCGATTATCGCATGCTAAATCCAAGAATACAGAGTTAAAACCGTTGGGCGCTTTTGCGATTAACTCGTACCGAGGACGCTCGTAAATGTACACCAGATTCGCTCTCTGTTGTGTCAAGTGGATACGTTGGTGTTTGTGCTTTATCGCTATTCTACAAGTGCAGTAAGCAATGAAAAATTAATAGCACTTTAGACTTTGCGCAGTGAAAGGGACGTACCTCGGACAACAGGCGGTTGTGTGAGCGTTCCAGCCGAATGTATTGACGTTTAAGACGAGCGTACTTTTTCTCCAACAAGTCGCGATGCTGCCGCTCACGCTTGAAAGCTGCCTCCATGGCACGAAGTCGACGCTCAGTGTCCGACCCGTTTTGGCTCATTTGCTCAAAAATGTATTGGTGATCAATTCGCGGACCGCCCGATCTAACCAGACGAATAAGTATTTTTTACGTTCCTGGCTTATGGCATATAGACTAAATGTCAAAATATACTAGTCCAATACGAAAAAACTGTGAGTCAGGTAAGTGACAGAGCGAGAGGATAAGATATCGGCAAAAGTCTCGTCATTGAGACTGTTGTCCTACTAGCTGCGGTTAAGGGCACATCGATTCCTTGAGCATTGCTTCAGCAAAGCCCACCTAGAATCTCAAGCTGAAATGTGCTTGTGCCCCAGCACCATCAACTTTAACAGTGTAAAGCTTTGCCTTATATAAAGCATGGAATTCAAGAACAAAAACGCCTTCGACGAGGGCAATTTGTTGAGATGAAAATTCCACTTTTCATTAGATCCTGGAGTGAGAATGTTGTCTTCCCTCCCTAATTTACCGAGTTTGACCTTGGCGACGGAGCTGCGCGAGGATCCACTGCACGTGATTGTGGTCATGATCAAGGACAGTAGGAGGACTGCGATGTCAATCAGGCGTTGCGTGCTCTTTGCTATGCTGTCGCACGCGATCGATGTCTGGCGGACACAACTTAAAAGTCAGTAAATCGTACTAACGAAGGAAGTTTAGTGTTAAAGACAGCAGTCTTGGAAGACTGGTAGCATTGAGCAATGCCTAAGTTTCGAACTTAACTTTTATCGTATTGATTTTCCCTTTTTGGGTATCTCAGCTTGTAGCCATAATGCATCGTACGGCAGAGCTTTACGACAAAACCCCACGACTTGGTTACGCAATGTCGGAGCACTGGTACAGTATATCGGTCGGTAATTTTCTCATCCATCGATCCAAGCATCACAATGTGGGAATGCTAACGGAGCGTAAGATCTGGCTAACTCATCTACATAGCACAACGTGTATCCTATTGTGCCATGGGCAGTATTGCTCGAAGCAAACGCTTTCTGTGGGAGAACGCTCCTCCAGTACCTCGGCGTATCCGTGTACACTTTGCGGAACACAACCTCACCGACGCAATTAATCTGGAAAAACAGCCATTTTGCATAATCGGTCAATCAATCCCATAGCAACTCTACCGCTGTCTGTCGAGTTCTTTGGTAGGTCAAGCACAAAATCTATAACACAAGACTGTCGATCGCGCAATGTCACTGGTGAGCTTGCCAATGGTGCGGTATGTCTTCTTGTCAGCTCCATAAAGCAATCTGGCCTTTAACGAAAACAAGTGTAGCCTCACAAGTCATCACGACAACAATTTAGTGCTCGAAATTTAGCCTTTTTGCTTCCTCGGAATTTTAGCAAAGCTTAAACCGCTCATACACATCACGAAGTGAAAGGCTATGGATGATGACATTGCCAAAAGATGAGCTAGCTCAAAGTACGAACGACACAATAATGCATCAGCCAAAGCGTGTTACTCGTCTGGCTTATACTTCGCCTCAAGCTTGAGTCCAAAATAGAGCCATTTGGCTCTTATCTACAGAAAAATGTCGCACTGCGTAGAGATGCTTGATATGTATAGTTCCCCGAATAAATATAATTCTTGCGTCTGAACTTTGAATTTGGTGAGAGCATACATTGTCGCAAGTATTACTTTGTTAGACATCAAATAAATCATGGCAGCTTCAAGCTACTGGGACTCAAGGGTGACTCCCAGATCTTGCTTCTATGAGTATGCCTGCAACGGTGCGGTGCTGATGAAGAAATCTGACGCACCATGTAAATACTTAGCAAGCGATTTAGATCAGACAAAGCGACGATTGGCGTTTGAAACATACTTTTCCTGACATTCGTCAACGTGTCTTGGTGCTAATATCTCGAAGCCTTTACATGTCCTGTCGAAGCCGCTTTCGTGTTATTTGCACTATATTTGGACAAGTAATTGGTCATACCAAGCCGCATTCTTATGTCTTTCTAATTCAATAAATTTGGCCAATTTAATGGTTTTAAGTTAAGACAGATCTGCTATAAGCCATGCTCTTGAAAGAAACAACCCTCAAGAGAAAAATTCTTCTGCACCGACGATTCTTTTGTCTACTCTACAGCTTGCTCGTGCGCATGCACACGATCCCTGTCTGCAAGTGTATAGCGTCTTTTTCATGACTGCCCTTAACGAGGATGGGCAAAAGTTTCATTGAGTTATGTCTTTGTATACCCTTTAGAAGGCCTAAGCAATCGCACCACCAGACAATAAAATGTCGCAGGTGCGTTAAAATCCCTTAAGTCATGACAAACAAAGTATACGTCACTTCCTTGCATGAGCAAATTTCGATACAGTAGAGGACATTATAAATCGTGTATCCCGCTATGCTGTTTTGCAGCATATTCTTTTCAGAAGTTGTCGTTTGCGTCGTGATTGTAGACGCGTTGAGCTTATAGAAAGCATGCACCATGCGTCATCTGCCATTTGCCATTTGACTATTAACACATAACGTTGTCGTGAAATGGGCAAACTTTCCCAAACTGTAACCGCTTTGTACTTTGCACGAAAAATACTTTATTGACGTCACACAGTTCCTTTAGTAGATGTCACTGCTGTGTCACCCAGTATTTGGCTCCAATTTACGAGTCAATTTCATAACGCATACTTTTATTAGGTGGTAACTCCGGAAACGGTTGTTGAGAAGCACTTTCGCCATTAATCGGCGTGTCAAGTTCAAATTCACTCCGTTAAAGACAAGAAGCTTTGCGCTGCTCGATGAGCGGCTTCTGTCGCCGTCTGCTCCGTTTTGAGACTGAATTTCGCAAAAAAACGTTTTGAGTTGTACTTGTGTTGTAATGATCGTGTGAAAGCACCGAAATCAACACTGACGTCCAGCTGGGAGCAGAGCCATCAAAGCTCCAATCAACACAATATGTATCGCACCGTATGCATTAAAACATACCCTTATGTCTGATTAAAAGACTTACGTCAGCTGATGCTTCAGCTCGTTTCAAATAGTAAAAGCCGTCGCGGCTGAGGTATTACATCTAAGTGCTAATTTGTGTGCTCTTCCGCCGAGATTCTAGAATGATGCATTCTGTTGGTCCGTCCGCTATGAAGAAGACATCACGGCCATCTCGACCTCTATGTGGTGGACATCCGCATTCGGCATCGGCGCAAACGACGTAGACGACTTCGTAATTTCATGGTGAAGATGCTCCGAAAAGAGCGTTTCATGGCTAAAGAATGCGGATGGGCGCGCAATGGTCGCGTCAAATCCTTGTGCAACCAAATGATGCACTCTCTCAAAGTGAAAAAGTGACATTTGGTCTTGGTGATAAGACGAATACTGTGTGCAATAAGTATTGGTCAACAATATACGATGTTTTAATTTCCTATTTGATTACAGAAATTAATAATTACTGTCTTCTCATTAATGTAAGAAAACATAGATTTCACACGATAAACTAAACTTTTTTTTGCACAAAGTTCGTGGAACTCTAGTAGTTATTCTATGCTTAACATTGTAAAATATTGACCATACAGAAGATCGATAGTTAATCTTGAAGAGATTATACACGTTCAGTAGTCTTATCTCTTAACACTAAGCTACTTGAATGTTGGAGACAGGCATATAGCGATCTGCGACTGCATTAATTTTTAGGTATAGAATGAAGGTCAATGATCTGACCTCAAATCAGCAGCTCTACTGCATCTAAGATAAGAGAGTACGAACGCAACGCTAGCAGTGATAATGTGTGATGGTCGCTTTAGTTTTTTCTTGACCTGAATAAAAAAGTTTTGTTTTTCCTTTGCTGTAAAGGTGGTAAATATCAGTTCTACCGCACAGCAAGCGCAATTTCTTGACCAAAAATAGAAAACTTTGGTTTTCCTTTATACTTCTATTAAGGTGGGAAAATTAAATTCTGCCGGCTTGGATCGCACAGCAAGCGCTATTGCCGATTCTACCAGAGCCGGTTCTGCCTCGGCCATATCGCTTGCAAGAATTGTTCCGACCGCTTGGCAATAGAGAGGGCTGAAAACACAGTCGCTAGCTCAGTTATATAGAAGTCCGCAAATCTTCCGAACAGCGCTGACTCCACACCCGACAGGTGAAGGAAGGAGGAAAAAAGTATCTTAGAGCTTTTGTAAGGATTCAGGTGGACAGTTTAATTTTGTGGGCGCAAGAATGGCCATTAGTGCTACCAGCTGTGACAGCACCTTGCATGATGGAGACATGCAGAAAAAAATAATATCTGCTAGTAAACGAAAAGTCACTATCTAGGGTCCTAAGGGATCGAAGTGTGCAATCGTGCGACGGCGTTAAATACCACAACAGAAAAGGCTTACAGGAAGATCTTCTGGTTAACGACTGTCCACTATCCCCGGACTCGAAAGATATATACGAATTGAATTGACTTTGCGGGATATCCCGACTCGAGGGACCGACGTGTACAATAATAGATTGCAAGGCTTACAGGAAGATCTTCTGGTTAACGACTGTCCACTATCCCCGGACTCGAAAGATATATACGAATTGAATTGACTTTGCGGGATATCCCGACTCGAGGGACCGACGTGTACAATAATAGATTGCAATTCAAAGACTGACTTAGTTAATACAAAATTAAATGTTTTGGTCCAGCCTCTGATTCTGTGAATATGCATTAAGGTTGAGTTTGCTGCTTTGACAGAGCTTATATCCATATACGACAGGGCTAAGTTACTCGAGTCGCTAACCGCAATCAAAACAGAAAAATTAATTTACCGCTGCGTATCCAAAACAATGTGACAAATGTACCTACTCATCACGCTTAGACCAAATGTGTATTCACGAGAAGTAGAAAAAAGAAAACTGGATATTTGAATTGCAGCTGCATGGTGCACTCGCGCAGTGTCTAAAATTCCTTGGTGTTCTATGTAGTGTGTTATGCGGGAGCAAGCGCTAATTGTGGTGGACAACCATTGCACTATTTTTTTAGAATTATGGGCAAAATTGAACAGCGACGCGATCGCAGTCCTATAAAGATCGATCGATATCATGGATCGGAGGCACGAGAGCTATATTGCACTTATGCCCACTTGCCGATCAAAGCCATCAAGCCTGCACCCATCCACATGAAAATGTATAGCGTGTAACGCTCGGCCGTCGGACGCGATAGGAATTGGCCGTTTGTGGTCATGTTGTAAGTGAGCAGCTCCACTAGACCCGTGTAGAGCAAGATGCCACCCGCAACACAGTCTAAAGTACCCTGCACCCAAAGCGAAGTCGACGAAGAATCCGAGTATGTGTTACGAATCAAAATGCCAATTACCTGGCCTACAGGAGTGGTAATGGCAAAAGTAAAATTGACCAGAAATAACTTGCTCTTTGACTCGATTGAGCTGAGCGTAGATGTGCCAATCGCAACACCCTCGAAAAATTGGTGAAAGCATAGCGCAGCCAGAAGAGTCTCGAAATCAGTACCGGTAGTCACACCCAAATTGAGTCCGATAATGACCGAGTGGAAAATTACACCAGCCTCGAACATGAGCGTGGAAACCTGTCGACGGAGTTGCGAGCTGGCAGAACCTTGGTCCGAAGGTTTTTCTTGACTCGAGTATGGTGTATTATCGGGGGTAGCGACTGTTTCCTGCGTATCCACCTCGCCGTGGGCGTGGCCGTGTCCATGAAAAGCTGAACCTTTACCTCCGAAGAAGACGGTGCTCTCGCATTCGATGAAATGCATGAATACAAGAGTGATAAGCACAAAGGCGAGACCCAGGCTTTCATAGTCTTCGACAATAGACCCAAGGCATTCGTTACTTAGATTCTCCACGCCTTCATTAATCATGTGAATGAGACTCGTGGCAAGGACTACGCCGTACGCGAAGGAGCTGATGGCCTCCATAATGATTGAGTTGGACTGGCACTGTGGGATCTTTCGCGAAACGATGGGAAGCACGGTACCGGCCGCAGCCACAGCAAACATAATAAACACGGCGCCGATTTGCAACCCCAGGTCGTAATCGTTGTCGTCAAGGGTATTGCACCCGCAGCAAGTTTCTTCGGCCATGATGCTGGATTATTATTATGGCTTGAAGTCTGACTTAGGAAGACAAAGTAAAAATATTCAAAGCTCAGCTTCTTCTGTTAGCGATAGCGACCCTGAGATGGGGGAAGGTAGGATTTAGCAAGTCGTCGGACAAATATTGCATGACGAGCAAAAATCCATACGGTAATGATGGCTGTTTGCACAAAAAAGTTAGGATGGGATTGGCTGTTTTATTTCCTATTCTGCTAGTAAACCTTCAGTCTATCGTCTTACCTTGCAAAGAGGAGGCAAGCAGAAAGACACGATCCCTTGTGGAACGACGTTCTCTCAGACAACCTCTCGCACAAGACTACGTATGTAAAATTTTCGAGTACTGAGAATGGTGATAGCCTTTTTAGAGGGTAATAGGATCCATTAAATGTATTAATGGTTGTGGTACGCAAAGTTATTATACGTGAGAAACTAAACCAAATCAACTCGCGAAATGATACAAAAATGCGATAGAAAAGTGAGAGAACTCTGACTTCCTTGTTCATTTAGTCTCCCATTAAATCATATCAAAGCATCTCATGCTTCCTTGGAAATGCTCCGTTTTTATAAAGGTTTAGAGCTATTTGACAAATAATTGCGAACATTTCTTCAAAGCAGAAGCCCACGATTGATTAGTATTCGTGTTAAGTGATTTTCTCGACGTGATTTGGCAATACATAGAGGATTATCCCGTATTTGTAAACACTACGATCAGCATCAAGAAAACCGCAAGTATGCTGGAATTGGCAGCAAATTTTGCTTTGGATTTTTGGCAAGTCCTCATTTTATATGAAGTGTGTGTAAATATACGTACAGAAGTCTTTCTCGTTCCGTCAATTTACAGTGCTTGGTAAGTATGACAAAGGCAATAATCCCATCATAATATTCTTTTTACAAATCCCGTAAGTGACTTTACCAAGCTAAACAAACGTGAGAGGCTTCTGTTATTTTTTAAAGCACATATCTTTCTTGTCAAAACTCCACGATATTGTTGCAAAGCAATACATGTGTGGGGTTGTGCTATCATATTTGCTGATGTTAAAGCTAACAATGTCTTGGTTAGTATCGGCAGTAATCTCACTGATGAATGTTTTTAACATTTTCTACGCCCTGTACGTTTGTACACATGTACGAAGCGTACTTAATTTTTTAATTTGAGATAATTATACACATATGAATATGTTGACGAAATATAAAGTCTAAGTCTCAATTCTTAAGCTGGGTTATATATTAGATGTACGTCAACTTGCTCAGGTCTTAGGAATACTACTTTTTATTGGACGTTATCACATCTAAAAACATAGATGGCGAGCAAATTGACCGTGAACCCTTCAGTGTCGCGCCTTCTCGGTGTTGTGACTGCTGCTGCTTGCTGGTCTGTGGTCTGGGCACTAATTTTGCATGTTATACCCAAGGGAGAACGGGGTCGTAACCACATTATCACGCTGAACGCGGCTCATGGGGTCGTGTCCACAATTTCCTCCATATTCACGCTTTACTTTAAACTGGACACGACGATTTCAGTAGCTGTCTCGCTCTCGTATTTTCTTGTCGATCTCGCCGTCATGGTGCACTTGGACGGATTTCACAATCTTTTGTCACTCCGCCAATCGCGACTTATGGACTATGGCCACCATGTGTTCGGTCTGTATTGGGGTGTGGTGCTCTTTCTAAACGAGGCCTCCGTGTGCGACGTATCTTTTGGTAACGCATACGTATGGATGCAGACAAACGAGGTTAGCACGATCTTTTACAATTGGTTTCGACTCATGAACAGCACAGTGGCTGGCGCATTGTTCGCCAGCTCCTTCTTTTTGTCCCGAGTGCTATTCAACACGATCTACATCATTCCAAGGGTGATCACGCAATGTCAACCGCTGTACGTGTTTGGTTGTTTGCCATATTTCATGCTGCAATACGTCTGGTTCTTCATGATCGCCAACAAAGTTTTTGCTAAAGGAAAGCAGACGAAATGTTCGTTTACTACAGACGAGAATCGCACAAAAGAAGTGAACAAGAAAGATTCTTAGGGGCACAGGGTTCCACCACTTCGAGTTACCATAATCGTGGCCGAACATTGTATATATAAGTTCGGACGGCGAAAATGGTAAGTAAGTGGAACGGGTTCCAATTCAATAGTTAGACTTTATTTTCGAAACTTCGACTTGGATATCTCACAGTAAAATATGAGAAGGATGGCTTTTATTAATCTAGTTATACTGTGTAAAAACTTTATGTAAGAGCTCCTTCCTCCAGCCACTTCACAAGATGTCGGATTGATATTCGGCACAGAATCGCTGCTTAATTTGTAAACTCGCAGAAGAACGCCAGCAAAATTGCACTCGCTATCATATTTTAGATGAAGAGATGAGAATACGACACGTCTTTGATAAATTTATAGAAATATACGGAGATACTGCCGTTCCATGCCAACTTTTTTGCATATAAATTGTCGAGACATTGTAAAATAGATGAGACAATTAGACCAGTGACGCATATATACGCCTAATATAAATGTCTGGACGTTTATGTTGGTCTTTTTATTTGCGCACTCTGTTCGGGAGCACCTCTCAGAAAATTTCTGGAAAGCATATTTTGTGGCGCAATATGCGATAGACTTAACCTTTTAATAAACGATATGCCACCAGAAACTCACAAGTAGCATGGATTCAAATCCGAAATCTAGCAATGACATGCACGAAGGATCGTGAACGTACATCAGATTTAGCAATGTCTCGAAATAACATGGAATATCATCAAATGCACATTGATGAGCGCGATAATCCAAGTAAAATGTCATTTATTACATTGTTAATTTGTGAGTCGTTGAACACCGATAATGACGTTAAAACGCATTTGTTCTTAATAGGCTCGATATTGCAGCAGCCGACCTGATTAAGAGACTCGCAACACACTGATAGATCAAATTTCTTCATAGCAAAATCTTCTTTAATGAAACGAGCAGGATGACTATGCAAAGCAGTCACGCAATGGCAGGAAGGCATGCCTTCTTCCGGCCTTTGTCTACGGTCTCAAGGGAATCGGTTTGTGCAGTTAAACACCTGATATCTTCCTACATTATATCCTGTTGGTCCCATTCATCATTCTTATGTACGATTCACCCAGGCACGGTCTACATATTTCGACAAATCTCAGTATGTAAACGGTAAATCTACCAATAGGGCGTCTCTAGTGATCTAGGAACCAAAAACAGGAAACCATAGGAGAGAAATGGGTGCTATTCATCAGACTTCGACTTGTTTACACAAAAATGTTTCGGTCAACCAGGCTATTACACAACTGCCTGACCAATTTAACATCGAAAAGGCTTTTTCGGCTCCCAAAAGTAGCTTCGTATCAAAGTTGACCTCTTTGCTTAAGGCTACGCCTACCTCAAAGACTGCTAATGCGCCGCGAGTTGCGAGCCTTCAAAAGCTCGCTGCCGGAGAGGCCCTTAGGCGAGAAATTTTCCGAAAACGTTTTCCACTAAACCGCAGCGATAAACACGCACCAATTGCTGATTGGTCTGCAGACGCCTTCGTATCAGGCAAGTCAAATCTTACTTAGAACCGGGGCGAACCGACAAACACTTACTTGATCTTTCAGCTGCTGAGGCTACGAAATGCTTAAGATTTGTAGAAACAGCCTCATCGACCAATGCTGCATCCAAAATGTCTTAAGATCGTCGTCAGACTCGCCGGTCATGCAATTAGAGATATAGTTGTTTTCAAAGCCGAGCCCCAATTATCAACATCAAGCACAAGGAATAAGACGGTAAAGTCAATCCGACACATTTCATGGGTGGAACCATTGTTAAAAATACAAGTCCAGGATATGAGGATTGGGCACCAGCGCAAGGACAGCCCCGTGAGGGGTCCATTTACTCTTTGAACAACCGATTCGATTAAAAGATCTCCTGTACCAAAAGAACCCGAATGACGCGAGACTTGGCGAATACTCCCGCTCATTTCTTTTTACGCCGCGAGAAATTTCTGGAGACATTCCCCGTGTGGAAAATTTGTCGGAAAATGTCAGAAAAAAGTCGCTATTAAAGCGCGATCTTAAGTCGATTATGCCCGACAGCGTCAAGGCCCGCATAAATATTTCGCTCGTTGTCGTAGGATGCCAGAAGACATGGCTAATTTGCACCCTGTATGGTGATAATGTCATTACAAAATCTCGGTTTAAGAACAGATTCTGGGATTGAGTGACCCTTTAAGTTTTAACCAACTCCCTACCACGGACAAATACTTATAGTCAGTGACGTTATAAAGCAATTTGTTCATTTGTAGCTTGGAAACAACTCCCCTCAAAGATGTCTCGTTCTTGGCATTATATTTAGTCAGGCGCTAGGAACGCAAATCCCGAGCGCGAATTTGAGGTCAATTTGTGCAAGACTCCAAAGTACGGTCAAAAGGTTACAGCTAAAATACGAAGTGCATCGGATTCCAGATCACAACAGTCAAGCGAGAGCCACTTTAGCGGCTACCAAGAGCGAGATAATTACACTATATCATTTGACGCTAATGAGAGTGTCCCTGCTTCACGGCGCTTTTCATAAGATGTACCACGGGCCTTGGCGGCCAAGAGGCGTCGAAGTTTTCCCGGCCTTCCTTCTCTCCATGAAAATCAGCTGCTTCCGCACAACCTGATGTAAGTGCCTCATACTGCTTCCGAGTTAGCTCTGGCTGTCATGCTGCATCCTCATCTGAGCAGCTCTGCACTCTTAAGGACTTTGTGAGTCCATCGGTCACATCACACATGAGCTTCACAGTCGGATCGACCAGCGGGCGTTGCTGCTCTAGGTCGCTGTGCTGCATCGTGAAATTGTTCGTTGAAGTGAGCCCCAAGCTTGACCGATTGTTTAACGAACACAGCCGTATGAGAACGCAGCTCTTTAGACATATGGCCAAAACTGTTGTAACTACAAGCACTATCACCCGCCACATAATTACCCAAACTTGCATCAACAGCAAAGCCGAATGCGGGGGATAGTTCTTTGAATAGGTGCTAGGTCTCACATACGACTCAGATATCTTATGATCTAAATATGCCTGAAGACGTCCCACATTAATAGTTAGGTGCGTCGAGATTTTCTTGGGGAGGTCTATGGGGTGTGCCAACTTAAGCCTCTCTCGGACTGTAAAAGCCGAAATGAAACAATTTTTGTTTTGATCAATAAGTTTCGCTTTATTTTGCAATTTTATATTAAATAGTAATAATATATTATTATATATATACATTTCCTTCCTACTCTTAGTTTTGGTCTATAGAAACCTCATCCTTCGCCTCGCAGAGTCCGACAATTGTAACTGATCTCAAATTAGAAAGTTAAAAAAGATCTTTATCAAACGTATTCATCGTCATTCCAAAGGCATTTGTACTTCGAAGTGCTAGCGAAATCGTAGCATATCACAGCCGATTTGATGGGAAAAAAGGCACAACCAGTCGATGCGCTCTCTGCTTCTCTGACCATAGATATATTATTGGCGCCATTTTTAGCGCACATATAATGCAGTGTGTACTTTTCGCCCGATGCTTTAGACATCAGCAAACCAATTTTTAATGTTTAGGGCACTATTTGCCAAAGAGTGGTGGATTACGTCTGAAACCGTCTTGTCCAAAAGACCAATTCTATATCTATAGATTGTCAAGCTGTTTATCTCTCCGGTATACTAGCTGAATAGGTTCCCAATGCTCCGCTCTATCTAAGTAAAACACGAACACTCGGGTCTGACCTTTTAGCAGGTCTTGCCTTCTTGGCCACTCACTTGTCACCAAAATGTTGCGGAGATCGAGAAATTGTTCCTTTCGGCTCAAACGACCAGTAAGTGGAGCATCATGAGCCTCCAGAAGTGCATCGCAGTTCACGTCTTCGCCGTTTAGGGCAACGATATGAAATAGATTTGCCGACTCCACGTACTAATGGAGAGACTGTCATAGCCATTAAAGTACGATCGCTGTCAAGGATACGAATTTCTGGTCATCAGAGCTTACAACCCTGCTAGTTCGGGTCAATTTATAATCTTACCTATGTGAAAGCTTGTCTGAAAGTACTTTGAGTTTGTAAAGCTACATGTCGAGATTGCTTGAACAACGACAATAATTGTCAATTGTGTAGTGGCTGCTTACGATATCAAATTGAGATAAGGAATCCTTCGCCAGTTAATTTGAACGGAATAATTAACAAATGCCGATTTGTCGATAAAACAAAAGGCTGTTTATCAAGTGGAAGCCATCAGTACTGGTCCGTTTGTGTTGAAGACTAGACCTGTCATCTAGCAAATCGAAGATATTACGTTTTCTTGGTTCAGGCCTCACTATCATAAATATTGGCACTTCTGAGAAAGTCACCCCTCGCTATCGCTTTGCTAAGGTCAAGAGTTTGCTTGTTGCGACTCTTCACCTAAATTCCTTGTGTATTCTAGCCACCAGATTTCCAAATACGCAATACAGGCTATAGAGTTGCTGTATACTCATATACAAGTTAATTAAGCTTACGCACGCATAGAAAGTAGTGGCATAATATTTTGTCCAAACATTACCTCAGGTCCAACTAATCAAATTTTACGATATAAATCCTCGCTCTCTTAATGATGAGACAAGACCTTTGTTTAAATTCATGCTTATGATTGCAACAAATTACCACCTGCGTATCCTAGCCTTCCGGACCTCGGTCAAGCGAATGCGGGCAATATATTTACCGCGTGGTTGCGTGCAAATGTGACGGACAAAAAGTTAAATTTTCCGGCTATCTATACTCAACCGCTTAGAAGGGGCGGAGCCTTCTGAAAAATTTCTAAGTGATTAATCGCTCACTCGCAATGCAAATAATCTGCCTTGAGCAGAAAGGCCTTGTTTCTTTGTCGAACGAATGGCCCAAACGACATTCGTTTACCAAACTATCGGTTCAAGTCAAGCTCTTAATGAACATACTAACATAGACTTTTTGAAAGCGGTCCTAAGGTGTGCGATCAAGGGACACAGTATATATACTCTGTATTCATCGCTAAAAAAGCTTTTGTCGTACTCAGGTGTTTTGTACGGGTCAATATCACCAGTACAGCTTGCAGTACAGGCACCAAGTCTCCTTTTTCTGGCGCTGCTTATCAAGTACGGTGACCACATAAAATTGTTGGTCACAACTTTCAATTACATCTGGTATACTTTGCACTGAGAGCTCGTTGCGGCTAGAGTCTTAAGGCCGCATATCCCTTTGAGATTAGACATAGTCTATCGGGCAATCGCACCTGGCTTGTCATACACGAATCTGTTTTTATGGCTTCGCTGGTACTGTACAATGTTTCGTGGCTAAAAGGTGTATGCTTGATAACACCAGGCACAAACGTCCGATCAAGCGGGCACGGATTGTGTGGGGTGCGTAGTGAGAACACTTATTGCTCGTGAGCAAGCGATGAGTGACGCACAAATTTGCAAGTGTGGATTAAGTATTCACGTGTATGCAAGGGTCACCCAAGAGACAAATTTGACTACCTGGCTTCGTTGCGCTAGCCGTAGACTCGCGAAAATGGTTCAGCATTTTCGGGCAGAGCACTCATCTTCTCTAGCCTTTAATGCCCACTTTAGCGGGTTGTTACCGACCATTAAATGCACGTGGCGCGAGTGTACCTTGCGAGCGAACGAATAGACATACGACAACACAGTGTACTTACATCGATATCTCGAGTAGTATTTAGACAGTGTGAGCTCGACTCGTGTCTCAAGAATGTAGACCTTAACGATCCATTAGGTGTGGAGGACAAGGTAGTCGGCTGCCCTGGGGTTTGTGCTATGGATTGAGTAGTAAAGTTTGCCGTGCGGGCTTTCAAAAAGCGGCGCAAGTCACAGTGGTCATTTCTGGCCGACAAGAATCCCAAAGAAAAGTTTCGACTTCAATAAGACCAAATTCTTGATGGGATCGAATGAAATCATAGTACCCTTCGTCCTGGTAATTTCAAATGTCGCCTGTGATAAGGACGTAAGCTTGAGCGTGAGCGACACCGAGTTGATAAGGTCGCTGACGATGAACTCCAATACGGATGCCATGGACAACGCGTTTGGAACTAGTGGCGTATCACTCGAAAAATGATCGAGCGTAGCGTCTTTCTATACGGCTTCTAATGACTTGCGCGACCCAATCGGCTTGTGGAAATGTCGCGACTCATGACGATGATTGGATAAATTCGATTATTACTTATTCATTCTCGCAGACTTTTATCCGCAACTTGTCGAGTGAGAGCACAGCGAGAAAGTGCTAGTCACTCGAAGAAGCCTCCAGCTTCAAACATCCGATCTTAAGGCCTGACGGACGCACACCAAGATCACTAATGTTGTTCGCTTGTGACACCATCTATTGCTTTGTAAGCTCAGTTTCCGGAGGAAATATAGTGCATGACTTTCCATGTACGCGACTCCATCGTCGTTAATATAGGGTGAGATAGCGGTATACGCGGCGCTCTTCAGCTAATGCGACTATTTCAATGCGTAGACTGACTAAAATTAACGAAGACTAACAACAGTATAGCTAATCAGGCTCGTGCTTAATGAACTTGGCTGAGCTCTTCGTCTCGTATAATCATAAAGCGCCAACGACATGATACAGCGGTCCATAATCCGTGGGCAATTGTCCTGATGATTACTGCAGCTAGCTAAATAGCCACACGCCTTTTTTACTACCGAAACGCCGTCATAAGCAAAGGTGTCGACGCTTTCGAGCTTGGGACTATCATTGTCGCCATTGATGCCAAAGTTGCATCGCTTATGGTTGACAGTGCCGCTGGAATCTTAGGTTGTCTTCGCTCGGCGGTCAATGGCACTCTTGTGATGTGCAGAAGCTCTATTCGCTGTTACGTTCAATCCACGTATGTCGCTCACATCAACGAGTTCGACTATGGTGTGCACTCAACGTACCCTGAGTGCACCCAGAGACGCCCTATGAAAAGAATCATTACATATCATAGGTATTTTATCTTGAGAAAACATCATTAAGAATTCTGCAGCTATATTCAGGTTAGCTCATACTCATAGCTGATGCTGATAAATAAATAACCTGAGCTTTGCATCTTGATAGATTAGACTGCAACGCTTTCTCATACTTAGTGTAAGATGATTTGGGGACACTCGCCCGTTTTAGGCAGCGTTTGATATAATGGGCGCTAATTGCTCATTGATTAGCTCAGCTTGTAGTCTCCAGACAGACAAGGATTGGCCGTTATCTGACGAGCATAGAGACGAAGGATTGCTTTTGACTAAACTCAAGCGATCGGCACATTCTAATCGCAAGGTTGATTTTAGGGAAAGCGACATGAACGATAATAGTCCGGCGTTGACATAATCCGGTGACTAAAGCAACAAATTAAGAGTAGTTTAAAGTTGACGTTAATTGGACAAGCACGATGAACAAGCTGCCCTCGGTTTGTGCATGTATTCGTCAATCCCACACTGCGCGTATCTAACAATCTCACTGCATCTATGCGACTTGCGATTATGGTAGGATCTTTTACACGGAATTTGGCAATGTCAACCCGAGATCGATCTCCTGGTGCGCACGCAGAGGACGCACCAGGACCTCACTTCGCGTCTATTGACCTTGACAAGCGAGCTCCGCGGAGAACGTTATTATCCGCTGCAAACGGAGACCAAGCAACTGCGAGTACGTGTATACTATTCGTACGTTCCACCCCTCGAAGTTACAGAGAGTACGCTCGCGGCGCCTGGCAAGTGGACGCTCAGAATTGAAGGCATTGACGCTGCAGCAAAGGAGCCGACTATTGTGGCTAGTCACTGACAAAGTGTACTGTTGCTCCTTAGACTCTGGACTAAACGTTTTTATTGCTGTTGTAGAAATTCTCGAGCTACTTCCGTAAAGTGTCGATCGAGCTGGACCCGCATTTGTACTCTGATCACGTTATAGAGGTAATTATTACTTATACTTTATTACTAATATGTAAGATGTATGCTGACAAGATGGTGTTTGGTAAGTGGACGAGTTTTCAGAAGACAAGCCATGACGTGGATGGAATAGAGGTGTCAAGGACGGGAAGTACGGCACATACCGTGAAAATAAAACTGCTCCCGGCTCAAACGCCTGAACGTTTTACCATCTCATCCGAGTTGGAGGCAGCGATCGGCCAGTATCTAGGCCCTGCCAAGGCGTATACGAAGCAAGATATTGTGCTAGCAATGTGGGAGTACATCAAGCTACGCAACCTCATCAAGCAGGACGACTGTCGGGTGGTTTTCTGTGATGATCGACTGTTGCAGGTACTCAATTGTGTGTCGTTACCGTTCACGTCCATTATCGTAGCACTTCGGCAACACTTAACGCCTATCAACACCATCAATCTCGAGTACACATTAAATCTTTTGACGGCGTGCGAAGCGAAGTTGCTAGATGAAAAGTTTTTTGACGTTTCCGTCGCTCCAACATCCGAGCTCGATAGGTTACGTGCTCGTACTTTGAAGGAATATGAGAATCTCCGACGGGATCAGAACAAAGAGTTGGCATTGCTTCAAAAACAGGAAGAGGATATTTTACAGCGCTTGCATATGTACACGCGTAAGAAGGAATGGATGGAGCAGTTCGCTCTAGATCCATGCGGGTTCATGAGCGATGTCAAACAATCTCAGCTGGCTGACGAGGAGGTTTGTGGCCCATTTAGATTCCATTGTTGTACACGACATACAATAATTGACGAGATTGGCCTTGTATGCAGATCCTATTTGCTGAAACGGAGTTTGATGAATTCAGCATTCCGCGCTCAGAACAATTCAAACAGCCATGGGCTCGTGAGGTGGTGGGACAGCTGTGCACGACTCGCCCTCCTAACTAGGTCTTACGTCACCTATTATTCCGGTAGTACGGGATAACGGACGTAGTACCACGGAGTGATATCAATAGCAACGCATGACCTTTGACCTTTTTTATTGGTCTTCATTGTACATTGCAGAGATGAAACGAGTACGACAATAGATTTCAATTAAGGAAAACTTTATTTGTGCACGCAGCTTGACTTTGTTAGTCAGTCGTAACTTGCACGCATTAGGTGTGCTAGCTTTCGTGCTTTAGCGTCTCGTGTTGCTGCAGATAATGCAACAGACTGCAACTCGTTTACGTTGTGACCCGACGGATTATGCCAAGCGACAGCAAAAAAGAAAGGAACGAGCAAAGCAACTTCGTGAGCAACGGCAGCACGGTATTTGTTCTGAACAGCATACATTTACTCCAAAGTGCGTTCATCTTTTCCTTGTCTGTCACAAGTAAAATAGTTGAGACTTGTGTTTTTTGAAAGAGTAAATCAAAGGCCTCGGAATCGATCATCACCACCAGGTTCGCGTGAAGAGTTTGATTGTGTTAAACCCGACACGATGGCCTTGCCGAGTCACGGCAATAGTAATAATCTTCAAGTCGTATTGGATGCAAGTTGCGATGGCAACGATGCGCTTGAAAATTTATCGCGCAAATATCCGAAAAGGGTACCGCATCAAGAGATGGCTTCGCTGCATCTGAGACCGCCAGAGCCGGGTAAGGTAGTTTGTGATGCTTAGTCTTGGACTTGTGGGGAATTTAATGAGAGCACGGTAGAGCATGACACTTTGTTTCAAGAAGTAAAGCGGGCAACAGGACGAGAAATTGATGACCTACCAATAAAAAAACCGTCAGCGTCACTTCGATTAGAAAAGCACACTGGTCCATGTTTGCGAAATTCAAGCTGTGGGTGCCCGAAATGTGGCGGTGATGGCTCCAGTGTCAGCTACATGAGCAGTGCTAATACAAAGGCCCCTCTTCTTCGTCAAAGAGAGCTTCAAACGGGCTCATCTGCGTATCTACCAGAGGATTCCAGTGTGATGGCGACCCAGTACGAGATGGGGGTACGTACATCAAGCAGCACAAACTCTAGCCATAGTATATGCTTACAATATGGTTTTTTGCCAGAACTCGTTAGCGCTACTAAAATCCAGAATGTCTCGTCGAAAAGCACGAAGTGCACCAACGAACAAAGCCTCTTTGTTTGTTGAAAAGAATATACCTAGTGCTGTTGTTCACTCAGCACGTTTACCACCGTTTATGTCGATGTCGTCAGATGCTCCAAGTCCACCGTCGAGACCGAAAATCGCATCCCGACGGGCTCCAGCCCAAACTGTAGTGAATGAACAAGTTGCAATTGAAGACCACCAGGTTCGCTCTCCTACAGTCAGGGGTTTTAATGTGCCTGAAGAATTGGTAAGAAATTACGTCTTAGTGCACTTGATTTCGTGCTCTTTTGATATTGAAACACGATGATGTGCAGGACGAGTATGCAGACGGCACTGAGCAAATGGAGCAATGTTTTAATTGCAACCGAAAATTTATTCCTGCGTCGTATCAGAAGCATCGCAAAATTTGCGAAAAGGTTTTCTCTGGGCAACGAAAGGTGTTTAATATGGCAGCTAAGCGGCTTGAAGGAACAGAGGCAGAAAAGCTGTTGCGAGAAGCCAAAACTAATACAAAGAGTAACGGAACTCGGAAAACGCCGTCGTCAGCAACGGATATACCAATAAAGGTGAAAAGCGCTGCCGATTGGAAGCAAAAAAGTGATATGTTTCGCAATGCTATGAAAGCGAGTCGTGACGTCTCAAAGGCGCTGAAAGAAGGAAAGGAGTTACCACCGATGCAACCATCTGCTCCCGATCCGAGCCTGATTCAGTGCGAGTATTGTAGTAGACGTTTTAATGAAAAAGCAGCCGAGCGCCACATTAACTTTTGTCGCGAAAAGTCACAGCGCGATAGTATAAAAGGAGGTGCAAAGCGAGTTCCAGCAGGGAAGCCTGGGTCACGAGGAGCAACTTTGAGAAAAAGATAAAGTTTGAAATCTCCACGTGTCTATCATTTGTCTTATTATTACATATTAACAACTAACGAGCAATTAGGCATATTTCAAGTCAATGAGTGAGGTAGCAGGTACCTAGCAGAGGCTCGCACAACATGTAGTGTGGCTAATTAAAATGTTGATATAAATCATCACTTGGAAATTTGTCGTTTACTTCCTTATCAATTTAAGCTCCAATATATTTTTTGCATAACAGGACTAGTGCATATACTTCTAAAGGGATTGTGAAAGGCCATTGACCTGTAGTCGAGTTGGTAAGCAAAAGTGAGTATCGCAAGATGTGATCTATCGCTGATTAAGCACAGAGTGTGATGCAAGCTTTATCCACACACATTAATAATTCGTAAGAGAAAAAGTTTAAAATCAAACGCAAGTATTCTTACCATGATACTGTTAACGTCCTGACTGGTATGCCCGGTTACACCGTCTTCTTCCTTTCTTTCCTCTCTATCATCGGTGTTGCTATGGCTACTTTTTGCATTTACGCGAGTCTGATACCGCTTGGGGTTGCAGTGCTCACCGAGCTAAAACCTTGTATACTATACGACTTTCCCGAGATTCCATCAGCGTTGGCCGACTTTAACAGATTCCAAATTTGTATGTTATCTATGGCGTTGGAAAAAATCAAGGCTGAGCCAACGAGAATACTCAACGGTGGGCTTTTTTGAATGGGTAGAAAATTTCAATTGCTTACGAGACACTCTCTCTTGCCTTTGTATATGCAAAGGTGCTCAAATATCTGGCGGCTATTGACTTGATAGCCGAAATCAAATTTGACGCGCTTGAAAAAGCGCTAGTGAAAATTTATTACATTCGATGGATTTAATCGTTCATGTTCGCCTTTTTCGCATGGCCAAGATATCTGTGGCTTACATCGCGACGAAAGCCATGCGGGATTTTTGTATGATACCAACGACATTCATTTGTCGCACTTAAGTGCCAATGACTTTTACACTACTCGCTGGGTCCGCTAAATCATTCTGTGTAATGATCAATTAAATCAGAATAGATCCTTGGTAGTTTTGTATTAAAAGTTAAAACATCGATCTTTGCTTTCAGCAAGAACAACAACCAGCACACAAACGAGGCAATATGGAACCGCTTGGCCCTGGAAACTCAACTGAGCTTGACACAATCCTATTGCGATGATCAATGGAGCTTGAACTTCTTAGATTAATTGCATTTTTTGCATTAGACTAGCTTGCGTACGTACCTTAGGTCGAGCCCTCGGAGCCATCGGCCAACGCAACCCGATTCACCTTTTTTCAACGCTTGGGGTCTTTGCAATACGGCCTCAGCAGTGAAGTGCGGAGTCCTGAATGCAGCTTCAATCCCTTGCGTACCACAAGCTCTCTTGACGTTGAATAGTTGAATTATACGATAACAAATCATTGATGTAAATCCTAACACGCTTTGATAAATTGCTTAGTGCGGGTTTCACTCCAGACTCGATAGAAAGCATTAAGCACTTTGAAAAGGCTTGTTGTACGGTTTGACTGACAACATTTTTTTTTTGCTTCTACCAAACGCTTGTTGTCTCACATTTGCAATTGTAAAATCCGTAATACAACAAGATGTTGACCTTGCAGATCGACCCAAACGTCGTGCTTCAGTCTTGGCATGCTCAAGATCATGTTGTCTTTGTCCAAGACAAGAAATTACTCTGTGCTGTAGAAAAATATTTGAAAGCCAGATATATTTCGTTCTAGACAAGTCTTGAGCCGGTCCGTTTGCCATTCAAAGCAAATATACTGGTGTCCGCTAAACACTCTTGAAGCATCATAAATTCTATTTTGGCTTACCGCAATCGTTTTTGGCGCGCAAATTTTCTCGACGTGCCAGAGTCTGCCGAAACTTTCAAGTTTCTCTTTGAAAGCTTCGCAAACTTGTGTGTAAAATAAACGGTTTAACACTGCTGGTATCCACTTTAAAAATCTTGTCATAATGCCAAACATCCATACACCCTTGACTGAAACATAAAAGGAAATTTACTCATAAGTGTTCCATAAATATTTTCCAAAATAAGTTTAGGGCATGAAACACAAAGAATTCACGTGAAGTGGTTTTGCGCTTGAGTGATCCAGCTCGAAGCTCTTTCACTTATTCATTAGGATGCCAGCACTACGTTCATCTACTTATTCATGCAAGAGGCCGCTTTATTGGCAATTACTATTTCCCTAGTTTAGAAGAAATTCTATGCTTTAGATTCAATGGTGAGGTTCACTGCACAGAATTTGGTGTACCGGCTCCTGTGCAGCCTAAACTCTCCTTCAAAGACTTTGTTCATAGAACATAAACGTCATGACGTGTTCCATCTTCCTGAAAGCATAGAGAACTCGCAAATGCATTCGCCTCATTAGGCTCATAGAAGCCAGCAAGTCTTTCGAGCTGTGCGAATGCTCACCCGACAGATAAAAAGATGGTTCTTTTGCTTTGTAACAATTCTACGCGTATGCGTAGACTTGTCCAGAATGTGTCACCATTTATAACAAGTTGTTCAGCACCTTGCATAGATGAAGCACGTAGGAAGATATGCCTTTAATCGGCGGGCGATGGATCAGTATTTCGGGTCTCAAGGGAACCGACGTGTGCAACAGAATGCAGACCAAGGACTGGTTCATCAAATCGGGTTCTCTTGTGTTTTGGTCCAATCAAAGCCAAGAACCTAGATGCCAACCGCCTAATCCTATGCAGTACGACTTTGGCGAGTCATGCTCCCGCATCTATTCTGCCAACAGTGATTTCAAGAAAGCTTGTGCAAGATATGCCCGAAATAAAAATGGGAGGTATTGAAAGGGCTAACATTCTTACAGAAACAGACGTAACGAGGTCTAAAAAATATTTCTGAGCAAATCGATAAGCTCCACAGAAGGCATCTACTGCTGAAGACACTTAAAATAGTGCTCGAACTGCTGGTAGCGGGTATAAAACACAGTGCCATCAACTGCCTTCTGGAAGGGGGTTGCCTAGGTACGCAAGATATGTGGGTCGCACAGGCCTCACCAGGAGCAGGCAATTAATTTTTGGAAGCGAATTAAAGGAATCTGCACGATACAGTACCATCACAGGTGGGCAACGAAGTACCGTAGAACGAGAGTAACATAGATTTAATAATATGGAATGGGGTACGAAGTCGATGTCTCTGAGTCACTTACATCCTTTAGTTGGTCAAGAGACCTTATCCATAAGGATAATTCACAGTAGTACAACTGGTCGTCGTGTCACAGCAATTAAGCTTTAGTTGGAGGCACTGCGAGAGGTGTGAGAGGAAATGACCCTCAAAAGTCATAGCTACCGGGCTACCGGCCGAATTAAAAGCCTTTAATTTTGAAAGGTGGGGTCTTCTTAGAAATAGAAATTCCTTCAAAAGATAGAAAGATACCCTTTGTTGTAAGCTTATGAGTATGGTATCAGTCTTATCTGAGATAAGAGATCCTCAAAGATACAAAGGATCCTATGATTTCTTCATTTTACAGCCATAACTTTATTGATGTAGAGAAGTGAGGTATAAAATCACTTTCGTATCGGACACGTAGTACTCTATCACCAGATTATATCCACTACCATAAGAGAATGTGAATAGACTCATTCCACACATTTGTCGAAAAGGTGATGAATGGCAGGTGCGGGGGTCAAATTCTCGTTCTCGTCACTGGCTTTCTTCAATTAAGATTGAGCGGAGGGCCGAATAGCTCATGCGCGAAAGTACTCATCTCAATGAACAGTCCATGCACAAAAGTACTTATTCCGAAGAGAAGGGTGTGCTGCTTATAATGTCCCGGCGCACGCCATATAGTGCACTGAAATTAGTTGATAATTTGATCGAAGCATCCAAATGAGGAGTCATAGCGTGATTACTAAGTCTAGCTGCATGCTAGGGAGGTGTTAGTGATGTTGCGAGAGATATGAAGCCCTTCGGCGACCTTCAAGCGTAGCTGCTGTAACTATAATGGGCTTTTGCACGATATGCTCGTCCACAGCCGCGCTGAAGAAGATCGGTCATCTATAGAGGCTCATGAAGTCTTTTTAAGATAAGATTCTGAGCCAATGATAATAAAAAAACTCATCGACAAATGGTGATGTGCGCCAGAGGAGATTTAAGTCAACTGCTTCGGACACAGCCATATGTTAAAGGAGACCCCTAAATATGAAAAGCTGCGTCGGCTCAACCTACGCCACGCCCTCAAAATGATTGGTAATAGTAGACAACAATATGGGCAAGTATAGTGCTGGTCTTGCAGAAGCACTGCTTGATCTGTTTATATAGATTGCTGAGAGGTGCTGGGAGCACCAGAATTCATTAAGAAATATCATATAGAATTTTTAGCAGGCTCCAGTCTTAGCTTTGTTGGACGAGACAAAGTTGATGTTTTGCGAAACTTTGGCCTTTTTCATTAGCTGCACGCGCTATGACAGCTCGAAGAGGTTAGGCATGAGCGAGATAGCTTGTTCTAACCTTCGTCCTTCGCAAAAGTAAATTTTGCATTAGATTCTGCCTGGAAAAGATAATGTATTTGTTGAGTTAAAATTGGCGTCGTACGTATTAGCAGTTCTATTGATGAGCGAATTTGTCAGACATACAAAAAGGGATGCGACCCCAGAGTCCTTAATGCGATATGTAAAGCTGCAAAAATAAATTCGGTGGACTAATGGTCCGCTTCGCTATAGGGTGGATCTAGAATATCTAGCCCAAGGCGTTGTTCCACACAACGAAGAAATGCAGTATGGAATGTTTCGGAAGGCACTTGGTGCCTTGGTATGCAGTCACCCGGATCTGAAAAGAATAATATTATTTCTACAAATGAGTGATGGTCTTGCATGTACAAGTGATAACATAGTGTATGGGGACCGCCGAAAGTTAACTTTGCGGCTCACACGTCGGCTAATAATAGGAACTACCGATATCGGCGGATCTCACAAGTCTCGACTTTATAATTCACTTGCTTGAGGAAAAAAAACACGGGCATTACAGCTTTGTAAAAGCTGTGTGGGCAAGACAATCCATGTGACACCTTCTCCATTCAGTATTAATAAGAGCAAACCGAGAGAATTACTACTGCTTTACAGCAGACGCTGCTTAACTATCAAAGCCTGCTTGCTGAGACCATCCTGAAACAAATGGCCTGACAAAATTGTCAACCTTGTGCTCGAAGACTCCCTTAGGGGTATGTAAGCTTAAACACTTATTTGGCAAGTTGACGAAGTAAACAAAATTAAGTTGCACTCAACAATGCGGTTCACCTATCGATAGTTTTGCGTTGTTTTTGGATCTAAAACGACACGCGTCAGAGCTCTGCTTATGACCCAACATAAATTCAATTAGAGTCAAGGGTGACCGGTAGCGCTTATTCTGCTCCTGTAAGATGTATTCAAATTCTAGTGGGAAAGCATTATATACAGCTGAGATTTCGTAAAAGAACGGCTTCTTGATGAAAGAAAAAAAAGAATTGTGGCTACTGGTTCACGACATGAATCTCACCGATTGTAGTACTATGGAATACATTGATAAAGAAGTCATACAACAATATCCAAAAGCCCAAAACGGAAAAAAAATCAATGCATATGTATAGTTACTTGTAAAATGCAATCATGATTTAGTGCATTAAGTAATTTAGCACCAAATTAGCTGCAAAATGCCCCAATACGGCGGCTTAAGATCATCGACTTCTTCGTACCAAAACTCTGTAAAACTTATTTACTTTAATTACACGGTTAAGAAATTTGATGGCTCGATTTAAGCCGGCTGGTCACTGGGTGTAGCTCTTATAGCCCATTATGGCTTGATGATTAAGACCCTAGATTCTGCAATGGCATTATGATATGGAGATTCGTCAATCGATAGACGATAATATGTGCTCGAAAAGCGATCCGCAATACAAATAATGATCTCACGTATGTAACTATAGCCATCCTCCTAATTATTAACTACAAATTTCACTGAATGTTTCGAGCCGAACTTTTTTGCTTTTCTCGAATCTTTTCTTAGAAACTCATTTAAGACCGCTTGGTCACTATAAGGGCTTACCCGGGTCTCATGCTGAAAGCAATTCCTTAAAAAAAAACTTGACGCACTCGCTTTTAGTAGAGTGTATTAGCTTCTCGACCCTGCACTTCCGAAAGAAGTTTATGGCATAAAAACGCTTACCCTTCTTCGTGCCTAATGTCCAGTGAGTAGTATACCGCGACGCTTTCTGAAACACGGCAAGTAGGGTCTGTCGAGACGTTTTTGGCTATATCTACTTGGGATGCAGTTACCCATATTATGGCGCTAACCGATTATCATCATCCCGTCAATGTGACGGGTTTGACGGATGAAAATCCGCGTTTTTCCGCCAGTTTAAGTATTCTCTTTCAAATGACTGTAATATGAGGCTGCCCGGGCTTAGCACTTTAATTAAAGATGTGAGGCAATATAGGATGGTGCCAACCTTTTTTGAAGCTCCAATTCAAAAGATTTAAGATATTGGGCTGCCCCACTCTGGAAAATGAACCCTTAATTTCGCTTTTAATGCCGGAGCTGGACCTCTGAGGCCATTTCGCAAACTGTAAATGGTCTTACTCGATCAAGCCTCATCATGTAACAAGATCATCTCTCTCTCTACCAAGTCTTTATTTTTTTAATGATACAAAGCTTACTAGCCATCCCCAAAATGACTATTTTCCTTACGCAGCGGACTCTTACGCTTGTGTTTACCAATCCCAACAGCAAAACAAAATGTCCAAAAGAAGTCACCCTTGGTTTAAGTAGCACTCACCCATTCAAAAGTCTTTAAATCGTCACGAAGCGATATCACAACGATCCAATCATACGTAAATGGTACTTGATTATAGTGAAACAGCTTGACGCTAACCAAATATTTTTACGTAACTTACGGCTCGGTTTTACCTAATGACTGCTCGACAGTTTTTAGCGCTCTACCCCGCACTTTTGATGACTCGGTCTACAATTAGGATTCAAAGATTCCAATACCACTCTTGATCCTCAAGCCGATGAAGACCGTCCTATTCTTTCTATCATGGAAATGGAAGACGAAAGCTATCTAACTGGATGTTTACTTTGGGTTTGCAAGATTTTTTGCGTCTTGAGAATTCTGCAACACGCGAATTTTCCAAACCCAACTTAAAAAACGGAATTGACTATTGTTTTGCAAGTGTAAATTTTTACGATGATTTGTTCGTTCATCTAAGCACATTTTTAAACCAAATCGGACCCGGAGGCCATACCTCGGTTAAATTTCCGGCCTCATCGGATTCAACTATCCGCACTCAAGTGCTATTTACATGTCGGTCATGGCTTGTCCAATGTGAAGACATCCAACACTAGCTTTATATGCAGCGTCTTTTGATCAAAATGAACCCTTCCCGCGATCCAGGATGCATTTAGATGAGCACAAGCGCCGCGACTACATCTTTGTAAATGATATTTACAGCAAAAAAGATGCAGCGGTCTCTCATTAACGTAAGCTACTAGTGGCCTCCCAAGAAGCAGAAAGTTAAATTGCGCTTGCTCCAAGTGACTTGACCAATTGCAATTTCAGGCAACTCGTCAAGCTTTCACTGACTTCAATACGGGCGCACTTCTATTTCGAAATTTGACCAAGATGTGGCTAATGCCGAAGTCTCTTTGGAAGAATGCTTTTGAGCCCCCGCGGAGACGGCGCTTAAGTCTTCTTTTTTTCGGTTGACTCATTCTTGGGAATTTTGCGGGAATCAGACGTGGTTAGTTTGACAAAGCAAAATATCAGGGCACTTTGGTCTAGTCGAACTAGAAATATCTGAATATTTAGCCTAGGAATCTAACGCTGAAATCCCTCGACATAGCAGCCAAAGACTTAACTCTTTTTAAGGTTCATCAATAGACACGCTGCTAGAAGCTACTCACTTTTACTACGCTATCAAACACACGGCACTTGGAAAAGCCCAGGACCGGATGGCTTGCCAGCAGAGTACCAGTTTTTCTCCATTCTAGTGGGCACTCGAAGTTGGACTTGTGTATGCTTTAGAGCGCTGACTTGGACGCATGATCAGGATTTAGAGCTGCACTTGCCTATCTTCATTACACAATACAGATAGTCGTTTGGACCCAAAGAACAACCATCTTTTCAGTTTATTAAATCACGGCGCCTAGTTCGAATTGAAAGGATTGGTTCACTGGTTAAATCTTGTCCTACCTGCGTCCTGAGGAGACGACTGATTTGGAGCCGGTCGGAATATCCGCCACGCGTTACGTAGCGTTTTGGATCTCCAAAATCACTGTATTAATTGTGACCCACAAGCCCCTGATGGTGCCATTTGCCTCGATTTTGCGAAGGCTTTTGACAGGTGTCAATTAGCAAGCTTTAGAACTCATTAAGAAATGGAGTTTTGGTGAAAGATTTTATTGCTGGATTTGACATTCGTTAATGAGATATTGGTGCAAGTCTTAGTAAATTTTTCTTGCTCACGATTGTTTTGCCAAAGAAATCCGCTATCGCGAGGTCTCTTCGTCTTGTTAATGTTAGATCCCTAAAACCAAAATTTCTCGATCGAAATCCGGGACAGTACTCATTACACTATCCGTTTTGCTGAAGATTTCACTGGACTTGTCAATGATCTCCAACAGTCCCCATTATTTTTCACTCGAGTCTAAGACTTTACACAGCAACTGGCATGACTGTATTTAATAGTTTTATTGCCACTTCGTCTCTGGGCGTCGGCCTACTCCAACCATTTACACAATTTACGCAACATTGGACCTCAAGATTTGGTAAACTACACTCATGGGTATCTTAATGAGGCTTCAGAGCCGTAAAAGCTTACAGCACAGCGGAATGCTTTTAAATTTTTAAAGCTCTATGTGGCTTAGCGTTGGAGAGCTTGTAGCTTACATGGTCGGGTTCTGTTACTAACAACCATGATACGATTGATCTGTGGTATTTCTTGAGCATGCAAATGGTTCCAAGGAGGAATTCAGACGTTTAGTCTTCTCATGGGATGTTTTATAAGCAACAGCCCACAATTTAGTTCTGAATGGCCTAAAAGCTCGATTTCGATTTCCCACCAAGTAGCACTCTGTGCATCACACTACTGGAAGCGTGGGTCATCGCACTATTTCTAGACCATTATGCTGCTTCAGGTCAATTTGAATCGTCAGCATATTCGGCACTGCAAAACAAAGTTTATTAGCCTCCGGAATAATGCATTCTTGCACAACATCCCTTTGACTTTGCTCTGAATGGTCATTGCGTTGGCTCGGACTTACTGTAAATGCTACATCAAAACTCAACGACAATATCTCGCTGGAAAGGTGTTTCGAGCTATTGGCAAAGGGCACTGGGTACTAAAATAATGCCCAAGCTTGTTAACACCGATTCAGTTTTTACATACTAACTTGACTTATATGGAACAACATCTTTCTGCGCTTACTTCTAAACAAAACACTTGTCATTACTCTATCGTATAGCATGCCAGTATCAATCCTAATTCGATCTCTTACGAACCTCTACATTTTGCCAGTAATTTAGTTGAATATCCGACACTTAACTTTTCGAGCTTAATTCTGGTCCTAGTTCGATCAGCTCGCTCCCTTTCTCGATTGGCTGAAAGCCTGGCACCAAGACTACTAACACTTGCTCACAATGGCACGTTTGCTATCTACACGGCTTCCTCAGCAACCCTGCTTTTCAATTTTTGAATATGAAATTTGACGAGAAGGACATTGTTAATACACGCCTTCTTCACGCAAATTCACCGTTTCAGCTTTTATCACAGTCGTTGTGACTTAAATTTGAGTTGCCTTTTATGAAATGATTCACACAACGACGGTCAGAACGTGAAAATCTCCCTGTCTTTCAGACCATCTGTTTAGACTCAACATAGCGGCTTTAAATTTTGCTACATGTTTGGCTGGCAATTTTTACAATGGAGTTGTTATACAGCGTAAAGCCTTTGGCGGCTATTTTTTAATCGAATAGATCGACTTAACTATACCAAGTTATCGCCAGCAAAACTTTGTCGCCAATCTGCCATTCGATTTCTCACATTTTTAATGCTGTATGTTTCAAGAAAACCGTAACAAGACTATACGACGATGCGTCTTGTCTCCATTTTATAAACGTTTTCAGGCAGTGCTTATCAAATGTACGCCTGCATCTGCAGCAGCTAATTAATGTCCTTACGTACTCACAGCTTGCAAACTCGCACCGGTACAAATTTAGTTGAAGTCGTTAGAAGATGAATGGAATCGGTACATTCTTGAAGATCCATCTATCATGTTCCCTGGCGCCTAAGCTTATAAGTTCATTTTGCTTGGTCTTAGTGATTTTTTGGCACTTTGCAGTTCAATTTGAACTGTACTACTTATTAATATTAGCAGCATCTTTCCTGCACATAAAACGCCGATTTGAAATCCTTCAACAAGAGCGATTCAATTACATATTTCATACCTCAACTTATCTTGCTAATGAGCTGTTGCCTAATGCGACCGCGACTTAACTCTGAAAAGTTAAGTCGCGGTCGCATTAGAAGAAGCCCTAAAGCGCTTTAAGGGGTATTGTAGCAGTAATGTGTATTAAATATAATTAGTACACTAAGTGGCTGTTTGTTTTACAGGTCACACCGCACCTTCTCAGATGAGGCGTACATCGACCATGTTACTCGAGTGAATTATCGCTCGAGCTGAAATTGGAAATCACTTACTTCGATACTCAGCCAAAGATGAGTTGCTAAAACGGGCTAGCAATCACACCGAGTAAGACTAGGTACGGAACTCGGTTTGTCAAAATAAGATTAATTGGTACCAGCAGATACATGTTAGACCTAGCATGTTGCTCAAATTTACGAAGGAGGCTTACAAAACGATGTACAATCGCCGTTGATCGACGTTTCTCTATCTTTGGTCTTGTAAAATTTGACGTACACTAAAGGCAGCCATAAAGACAGTTTATTCTTCAATCTAGGCTGGTCTTGTCTCGAATCATTGTCACTGTCGTCAAACGCCGGGAGACTTTCCGAAGTTGGCGTTGCGTCGTCTATCTCGGGTTGCTGTCTGTCGTAAGTCGAGACGTCTGCTTGAAGTGGTTGACATAAAGACGATCGTAATGAATTGACGAACAAATCTCCGAATGGTGATTTGAAATTAGGCCCACTTTTTTGCCCATCCAACTTTTCGGCAAATTTTATGCAGCCTCTCTTTCTTTGCGCATATGAATGGAAGGGGGGTCACTCGATTGTTACGTGCGACCAAATGATTAAAATACATGGACGTAAACGATCATGCCATCGTCAGAGGAAAGAAAAGAATTTTGCCGTAAAGCCTTGGATGGTAATGGTACTAAATTTACAAAAGCCTGATTTTATGCGAAGTCAACGGTGCGTTTGAGAGAAGGCAAACTGTCTTGCATAAATGCTGGGAGAAAACATACGAGAGGGGCTCTACGTAATTTAAACTCATTAATAATAATGCGGTCGGTGATTTCATGTGGAAGTCGTACCAAATCCACATAGTCTCGAGACTGTATTTAAAAAAAACGGGCGATTGGTATACTGAAGCCAAACGCAGTCAATAAAGCTTGGCTTAATGTTAAAGTAATGTTATTTAATGCGCAGTTGAATCAAGCTCTCGCATTAAAAATCACTAAATAATCTGTAAATGACGAGCTTGGCGCGCGTCTTTTAATATTTGCGTCTGTGAAAGTTTGTCAGGCAGATCCAAGAGAGGTTTCTTACCGATCCTCGTGAAACACGGGGTTCACATACGGTGAAGTTCCGTCGATGCAACTGGCGTGGGAGCCAATTTTAGTGCGTTGCACCGGAGCGCGTCAATATTGGAAGAAGCAAGCTCGGCTTCGCTTGCGGCTAGGAGTGAATCCGTGGGAACTCGGCGCAAGAAAAATGGTCATTATAAATCTTTGGGTGCGGTAGGCACTTTTTATTTTTCTTTCTAGTTTTTGCTTTGTATAAAGTTTTAGTATGCGCCTAATTTTGCTAATTTTGTCTGTGTTCCTAGTATGAATTTTCTTATACGTTTTTTTCTTTTCAGTATGGAGTTTTTTGTATGAACTTTGTGACTCTTCTTTCTTCTATTTTCAAAGCTTACTAAGAAAAGTTCTTTGATAGCTAAAAGCTTTTACACAATCCGAGTCTACGCGAAGACTGACAGCAATAAAAGTGCAAACGCAAACTTTGAGGAATTCACACAACAAAATCGCGAGTTTTAATGATAAGCAAAGTGTACTTAAAAACACATTGTCTTGCGACTGTACTCCTAAACTAGGAAATTGAGCCCGTAAACCCCTTTGGGATTTACCTTACGTCCTTTTTTTAAAATGCAATATGCACTTAGATATCAGGAAAAGGGTTTGATAATTTAAGAAAAAGGCGCGTGTTCCTTGGTAGAGTAATGGCAAGAGGCGTAGGCACAAAGTACAGAGCGCTACTCAAACAGCAAAACCGCGAAGTTAGAGCTGAGAGACTCGATTAATCGAGGCGAAGTCGGTGCATTAACAAAAAAAAAGAGGCGAAGACTGACAATGAGTGCGAGTGGATGACGAACCGACGGGGTCTAAGTGCTGTACCAAGTGAAGTCTTTTATTGTCCGCTTGTGCAGGAATAGGCAAATAAAGCACTGGTGGCAGTAACTTGGTACTTAATTAGCGCAGAAATGTATGCTGCACCCATATCGTGTCGAGGTTGTTTGTTTGAGTGGGTGGTATCCCCGATTTTCAAATCAGAAATTTAATTGTGATTCAGTGCAAGAATCTTTTAGTATGTAATTTGGTGCAAGATTATTTAAGTTTCTTGAAAATATTCACGGTCGGTATACCTTCGCAAAATTCCATTGCATTACAGGCTCATTTTCCCGTGCAGTCAAATTCGTACCCTGTTTCCGTCACAAGAAAGGTATGCTCAAACTGAGCCGACCGCTGACCATCCAGCGTCACGGCCGTCCATTCGTCCGGCCACATTTTGTCTCGCCACGTGCCGAAGTTAATCATACGCTCAATAGTAAAGATCATACCAGGCCTCAGTATACCAACCGCTTTATTTTTTGCGTAGTGAGGGGTGTTCGGCGAGCAGTGCAAAAACAAGCCAATGCCGTGGCCGCCAAACGTCTAAGCAACCGAAAAATTCTGGGCATTAGCCACTGCCGCAATGTGCTTGCCTTGTTCACGAAACATGGTACCGGGCCGCACAAGCTTGGAAGCCACCGCCAAACATTCAAATGCCGTCTTTACTAATCGTACGCCGTCTTCGTCAACGTTGCCCACCAAAAAAGTGTCGTAAAGATCTCTGTGGTAGCCGTTTTTGAAGACTGTCACATCAAGATTAACAATGTCTCCATCTTCAAAAGGACGAGAGTCAGGAATACCGTGGCAAATGACTTCATTTACCGAGATGCAAACGGACTTTGGAAAGCGATAATAATTGAGAGGAGACGGGTAACA
>RCHQ01000317.1:0-44231 GCA_003676415.1 Plasmopara muralis
CGGTCTTGAGTAAGTAGCGACATCAGTGTACTGACAGCTGGGTAAGCACCATCATCTGTCTAAGCATCGCATCAGCGTAACGAAATTTGAGGTTTTATTGACAGCTTGACCGGCAGGTTTTATAGACTTCTATCCCAGTGTTATGTATTGGCGTCTATCTAATGGCATTTTCAATTATTGTTGGTATGTTTATTTAACGATCGCATTGACCGAACATATGACTGGAATCGAGCGCGGAGCTTACCTTGTTGACTGCCACGGGCTATACAAAGTCAACTCAACAATGTCATGAGACTGCGGCTTTAGTTTGCAGTACTGCCAAGCTTGAGTTCTTCTACTTGAACGATTTATGTGCAATTGAGAATTGTCCGAGTTCGGGTATGTGCTGTTTTGCGATCCGCCAATTTTAAAAGTCATATATTTGACTTCGCTATAGCTCTCGGCCTCTCTTCCTTATGCTAAGTTGGACAGATGCACGCGAATGTCTTATCATTTCATCTCTAGTTTGAGAGATAAACCAGATATCAACTTAGCCTTTACCGGGCCTTAAAGAATATCGAGTGGCTGTGGATAAAGAGCGCCCGCGTAACTGAGGCGCTCAACATGATATGGCACGACATGTTATCTGTTTGCATAAGAAAAATACCACCCTTTTATGTATTTTGATTTGTATGTACGTAAGGGCACGAAAGCTCTATACTAGGTTGGACCATCTGATTATTAACTCATACCTTCTCGGCCTTTTGGCTAAGATCAAGTGTAGTATCTGTTCTAATCAGTGTGAAAGCTGGTTTTTGCAATTTTTGCAAAGTCTATTTCACATTTATTTTTGTACTGCCTAATCGATGCTGGCTTGCTGGTAGCGATTGGGACGGTCTCCGGGGGCTTACACCATTTCCCCGTGAGGCCAACCACGAATAGAGTATTTGGTATTTCTCTCATAAAATTGTCACTAGAACATGTCAACCTGAGTCCGAGTCTATAGATACTTAATGCTCAACATCCATACCATACTCAGACCAAATGTTGTTTGATACTTTTTCCTCAATCTTTTAAAGTCGTTGCGCTATCCAAGGTCTGAAATCCTTTTAATTTTACTGGTCAAATTCAGTAAATGGTAAGGACGTGAAGGTTAAAGTACTAGGAGGTGTGGGCAGATTAATTTGTGCTCATATTTTGGTATAGTTCGCAATCGTGTGCTGCATTCTTCTACTTTGCTCACTGATATTTTGACCATTGATTGACTCAATGCGTCCAAATCCACCACCGTAATAACCAAGCGTCGCCATGTCCGTAATCCTCTTACGTCATCTACACGCATTTAGTGATGCGATGGCATATACATCTTGAACCCTCCTTCTCGCGATCACATGACAGGTTTATAGCTAGTGCAATCTCACTAGAGTCCGCAGCTCGGCGTCCTTGTGCTGATCCAGTGCCTTGGTCAGTTGGTCCGCGCGCATGAGTTCGTACTGAACGTAACTCTCCTCTAAAGTGCCAAGACGGGGAAATTCTTTGACAAACTTGTGGCGCACATCGATGTGTTTTGCCTTCGATGACGAAGGTTCACCTTCAATTTCACGGATAGCAGTTTGATTGTCCACATGCAATTTCTCGGGAACTGTCTTTATCTCACTTCCATCAGCATCTCTTAGGTCAAAAAAATTCCCGAGACGGTTTTGACGCCGCAACAAGCTCGACCTCTATCCTCGAGAATGGAACTCCTCTTTGCTTTACGGGTATGCCGTTGAGTAGTACCATCGTTCCAGTAAGTGACTTCCTGTCGCTCTTGTCGGTAGCGAAATCGGCAACGCTGTAGGACTACAGGCTAATCGCGACTTAGCCTTTGGCACTGGAACGCACCTCTAGTCTCAAGTCCTTGCTATCGATCAATTGTTTTTAGAAGTTTCCGATCTTACTCTCGGGACTCATGAGCTTGCTGCTTTACTGTGTGCAATGCAAACGTGATGTCAAATTGTGTGCATGGAGTCACCCACGACGGGCTTTCAACAAGGGACTAAAGTTTTTGGGTTTCTATCTTTGTAAGCAGGATACTGTCGGGTCTGGCTTCAGCCAAATCCGATCCGTGCTCCTGAAAGAGTTCATAAATCACCTCCTTTCGACCTAAGGCATGCGCACGCCTTCACTCAAATCTCGAACCGTTGTTTTAACCGGTCTTAGGTTTTGAATCAAATGCGATTACATTGCCGTGATGAACTATTGATGCCCGTAGCCGTAGTCGCAATAGCTAGAAGATCGTCGACGCAGACACCCACCGCGGTCATCTCGTCGCGCTTAGTGCTCAAGCACATGTCACCAACGCATTGTTTAAATCCTGCTTGCCCGTGCAGGCTCTTCTTCCGCTCTAGTGCGACATCTCTTGCACAAGTTTTCCCACCACCACTCAGTGCCTTTTTAAAGTGAATCAAAAGAGGTTTTGCAGAAGTCGAATCGACAGCGCAAGAAGATATATGATCTTGCGATGATTGATTGTTTACTATCCTCAATCTTAAAAGGACGCAATATCAATTGTTGCGGGAGCCTAACCACCCCACAGTTTTCGTCCCCTCACACCCCACTTTTATAGCACCCGTCAACTACCGAATGCAGGGCTAAAACCCTTTTTAGTTCAAATGTTGACGTTGATTAGCTGCAGCAATCAGGGAATTTTGTAAGAATATAACATTAGAACTTTCAATATTCAGTGTTGCGTAACATCTGCTAAAGTCGCGAAAAGCACACGGGATTCGGAGATTGAAAGTGCTAATAAAGCTTTTGAATTTTTTCGCATCCGGTGACTTGCTTGTGTGCAGCACTCGACGCAGCTCTACGACAGTGCGGATGCTCCGTGCATCGATCGTGCTAGTGCAAATACGAGCACCAATCGACCCATCCACCGGTTGTAATTGCTTGGTGCTGGATAGCGAGCTGAATAGAGCAGCAAAAGGCGAGATAGTAATGTTTCCACCGCCTGACAAACTCTACAGTAATTAGATCCAGGCGCTCGCATCGTCGTCGTTCGACCCAGAGTAGAGATAAAGAGAATTTTCACCAGCTGCCTATAACAAAACGGTCGCGTGGTTTCATCGGGCTGTAAAAAGCGTACAGGCAGCATGCCATCCTGCAACTGCATCTCCCACGTAGCTTGTCAAAGTTGCTGCCATTGTAGTACTGCAGCAATGCCCACTAATCTCCTGTTGCTAAGTTCATTCTTCAAAATATGATCGTTTCCACCTGTTCCTAAAAGCTTTCAAGTTAATTCAGATTTTCGCAAACTAGACTCTTATTCATATACGTACACGACATTTACCTGCTTGTAATACCAGCCAGTGCGTACCAATTCTCGGTCTATACGTATAGACGACAAGCTTCCCATCAATCTTTGCAAGTTGTTGTTCGAATGTCTAGAAATTTACTCTGTATTTCTGATGCACAGACTTAAAAAAAGTCTATTGACCTGGTACGCAATCTGACTCGTTTATAGAAACTTCTCGCCTGGCCAAAGCTCTCCACAAAAGCTTCCTACTGCCCAATTGTCGGTGGGTTCGTTGTGCATCCTCTGCAGTCTGCAACACCGGCACAAATTCGTCCTCCTCTGCGTCGTACTCGCCGATCACAAACTTGGCTTCAGCTCTTCTTCTTTCGTCTTCAGGTTTTACTTCGACCTTTCATCTCAGCAGCCAATCAAATACTGTGGTGTAGGGGTGCTATATAGAGTCGGGTGTGGGGTGATTAACGAAAACTGTGAAGTGGGTATGCAATATTTTTTTAAGGCTCCTTTTAGCAGGCTTTTAACACAAAAGCTTGGCTTTATCCAAAGAGAGAGAACTACTTGTAGCTCTCACTCAAATTACTTTGGCTCAAAAATTACTTATAATACTACAACAAATTGGCTCGCGACAGCAGAGCAACATCAGTGTCTTCAACAAGAAAAGTACGAGGTTTGGCAAGATCTCGACCGTTTTGCCTATTCGTCGGTCGGTTGTGACTTCTCTGGGGGTACGACACCAATTGATTTGCCTTTTGCCCTGACATCGAGACATCGTCCATTGTAAGTTCCAAGTTGCGCAATTCAAAGTGAAGTTGCAACGCCGACGGTCGCTTACTTGGATTGAGATCCAAACACTTATTTACAAGCTCTCGAACACTATGTGGACAATCCGAACTCAATGTCGGTCGTAATTTTCCTGCACTTACCAACACTGCAATACGAGCATTTGTGTGTTTCGCATTGCCACCACCGTGATCTTCACACGGGACTCCCTCGGAATATGGACGTCGACAAGTATCCAATTCCGTCATGATGACACCAAACGAATAAATATCAGCTTTCTCGGAATACCTATCGCCTCGCAAGACTTCAGGCGCAATCCACGAAACGGTCCCAATTTCAGCCGTCATGGTCTGATCTTCGGAAAGCTCTCGACTGATGCCGAAATCCGTCAATTTTGCTTCCCAATTGTGATTTAAAAGCACGTTATTTGATTTAAGATCACGATGAATCTTTGGACTTGTAAACGAATGCAAATAGACCAAAGTCTCGGCCACATCGAGTGCAAGTAACGATTTGCATCGAAACCCACCTCGTTTCGACACATTCGAAGGAAACCAACAAAACGTATCACGAGCCTTTGGATCCCGTGTCCCTCGTCTAAGCTGGTTTTGCAGCAAAGTGGCAAGATCTCCATTCGGCATAAACTCAAACACAGCAGATAAATCCATGAGTGAAGCGAATGTGAACCCAAGAAACGTCACAATCTTTGGATGATCCAAGGACGCACACATTCGAATTTCATCCATAAAGTCATTTAGCATCCTTGGATCTCGAGCGCGCTCGGGCAACAATTGTTTCATCACGACAATCGTATCACGAAATGTGGCCTTGTACACTGCGCCATAGCCTCCTTTGGCAATTAACTTGCCTCGAACGACTTCTTCGGCCAGCAATCGAAAGTGGCGCATGTCCTGGTCAATACGAATGTCGTTCTCTAAATGAGCCATCGAACGGGATCTTACCGACTGAGGCGACGAATCTAATGTGTTAGTCATGCCTCGTCGTCCAGTACTAACAATTGTATCGTCATGCTCATTATCCATGTCTGCCGTCACACCGTCAGTCGTTAATGTCCACTCAAAGTAGGTTTGATTGGAGGTTGGAAGTGCCGTCGTACGCGCTTCCATTACTGACCGAAAGTTGGACCGAACGTCGGGCGTGTGATTTTTGAACCGGTGCATCAATCGACGATGCCGAAGGACGAAATAACCCACTGCTCCACCAACGACCACGACCAATAATGTCACACCAGCAATTAATGCTATTAGCATCCAATTTGTCGAATTTAACTCTGGAGGTGGAAGTAACGAGACACCTGGTGGTATGCCATCACCTAAGGCATCGGCTGTAGTTACATACTTCCTGTTGTAAAGAGCGTCAGGCAAGACGCAAATAAACACCGAATGAATTGTTTGCAACGTAGCATTCGCGTCACGGCAACTAGTGCTTGCAATTGCCAAACCAAGCCACCCAAGCCCAGCCAATAGTGGCAACTTTGATTGAGCAACTTCAAAAGAATCAACCGAATTTTCTTCAAGACTTAGACACGTCAATGACCCTGAAGGTGGTAATGATATGCCAGAGAGTTTTTCAATCTTGCAATTGACACAGGAAAAATGTTCGAGTCGTGGTGGCATTTGCCACGTGGATAGGTCGTGAATGGGATTGTCGCTCGTGTCAAGTCTAATGAGTGACTCACTGAATGTAAATGCCGGGAGGACGAGAATATCATTGTTTCTTAATGATAAATTCGTGACAGATTCGGGTATTTCGCCGCGACCGAGTTCTTTGAATGCATTGGTGTCGAGAACCCTATACAAGAACACAAGCAATGTCACTAAAGTAATGGAGACTGCAAAGGAATACACGGACGTACAATTTAGTGACACTAGATGGGATCGATAAAGCATCTAATGTGCTGAGTCCATTCGCTGACAAGTCTCTGTAATGGAACAAGATGATAAATACTATAAAGAAGCATCGAGTACTACAATTCGACGTACAGCATCTTGACAACCGCATTACTGTCTTCGCAAATAGTCGTCACTTGATTTCCTGATAATAGAACGGTACTTACAGCTGGAAAACTCGAGACTGCTGCGATGCCTAGATTCCTTGCATCGACCATCGTCGTTCCATGACTGGACGTGGAGCTAAGTTTGACCACCGTGCAGTTTTCATACACGACTTCTGCGTCCGAAAAAGTGTCGTTACTGCGTTGCAACGTTGCAAGCTTCGGAGCTGGTTGATTGCATGCATTCTCCTCAAGTATTTGAGCTCTAGTCGGTTGCACAACTAGCACCTCCCATAACACAACGAGTACCGCAAAGCCGTCTTGACTCTGAAGCGATCGCCACATTCTAATGGTCGGACACTTGATATATGCCGATATTAATTATGGTTCCAAGTGACGAACGGGGTTGGAAAGTTCCTATCTGCCTCGATTTGTCCCATTGTCCCATCGGACACCAGCGATTCCATCCAGTGAACTTAAGAAATATTGCTAAAAGAAGCGTTTTAAAATGTCTTACTTTATTGCGAGAACGCTTTTAATCAAAAGCGAACGTTAAGCCAATGATACGAGTGCTTGTAGCGGAAAGAGAAGGGTATCAAATAGCGATTACAATTGACGTGTCTCACATGTCAACATAATAATTGCGACGATTAGAGTACAGCAGGTATAAAAAAAGCTTAATTAAATAACTTTCCGGCACACTTTGCACATCCAAAAATGCTTTCTACGCATTACATACGCGAAAGGACTAAACTACTGTGCGCCCATCCGATACGCCAGCCGCTCGTTCTCGACCTCCAGGTGACGTAATTCATAGTGGATTTGCACAGCTGACGGACGATCTTTAGGGTTAAATGCCAAGCATTTATCCACTAATTTGCGTACACTCCGAGGACAATCGTCGTGCACATTGGGTCGTAAAGTGCCAGCACTCACCAATACTGCAATCTGCGTATTCGACGTCTTGTTGTTCATGCCACGATAAATCTCGCCTGGGATACCGTCTGCGTAAGGCCGACGACACGTATCCAATTCGGTTAAAATGACACCAAAAGAGTACACGTCGGCTTTCTCTGAGTATTGCTCGCCTCGTAGCACCTCTGGAGCAATCCACGAGACTGTTCCAATTTCTGCCGTCATGGTCTCATCATCATTCAATTCTCGACTTATTCCAAAGTCTGTGAGTTTGGCTTCCCACGTCTCGCTTAAAAGTACGTTTTTAGACTTTAAATCACGATGAATTATCGGACTCTCGAATGAATGTAAATAGACCAGCGCTTCAGCAATATCAAGGGCCAAAAGAGATTTGCACTTGACGGCATGGTCACGGTCAAGGGAGTCAAACCAACTGTAATTCGTACGCGCAACTTGGTCGCAACTTTCACGCACACGTTGCTCGTGCAACATGGTGCATAGATCACCATTTGGCATATACTCCATGACAAGACTGATATCCAGCAACGAGCTCCACGTGACACCAATAAAGCGCACAATCTTGGGATGATTCAATGTCGAGTATAGACGAATCTCGTCCAAAAAGCCACCAAGACACCGCTTGTCCCGGGCACGTTCGGGTAACAATTGTTTGGTTACGACATTCACATTCTGGAACGTAGCCAAGTACACAGCTCCGTACCCCCCTTGTGCCAGCAAATCACCTCGTACGACGTCTACTTGAAGCAATCGACATTGCAAAATGTCTTCATCGGTACGAATGTCATTAAACACAAAGTTGGCCGCAGACCTGCTAAGCGTCATGTCGATGATTGAATCGGTGCGGCCAGTGCGTGACATAACGGTAGAACGACTCGGTACGTATTTTGGCACTTTAAATGACAATGAGGCGTCTGGGTCAAATTCCAAAATCTCGGCTTTCTTGAGTTCGACGTCCCGATTTTTGTGTCGGCGACGAAAGACGACAAAAACGACACCTCCGACAATACACACCAACATTCCACCAAGACAAGTCATTGCTAACATCATCCAATTGCTAAAATACCCGCCATGATCCTCACTCTCTTCCCCGGTCAACATGGTACCTGTGGTTTTGGAAGTGTCAGAATCTCCGACATAAAACTTGTCTTCAAAATCAGCATCTGAAAGCACGCAAAGGTGCATGGAACGAGCAGCAACTCGTGAGGCACGAGTATCACTGCAATTGGCACCAATGGTCGTAACTGCGAGGTCTCGTACGGCGTTGAGGACTGGGACACTGGAGTTAGCAACTTCAAATATTTCGATATTGCTGCCTGTTAAATCGAATGTTAATAGCGACATGGCAGATGGAAACGAAAGTCCAGCAATGACCTTGATGGCACAATTTTGACACCGAAAGGTCTGCAACTTGGGTGGCATATCCCAGATATAGAGCTTGAGCAACGAGTTGTCACTAATGTCGATATTTTGCATATGGTCGCCTATGACAAAATTTTGCAAGGAAATGAGACTGTTGTTTCGCATGGAAATGGATGTCACAGTGTCGGGGACGTCGCTTTCAAATAATGCTGCAAGGAAATTATTATCCACATTTCTGTATATTTGATAGAAAAGCAGTATTAGTCACACGGTAGTGCAAGTAACAGCAACGATAGTGCTTACAAAAACTTAACGCTGCTGGGGATCAAAATCTTGTTCATAGCGATAATACCGTTGCTCGAGATATCCCTGTACGGGAACACAAACAGTCAATCAGCCTATTAATCAGCGGCATCTGTACCAGAGCAGCCTACAGTGTCGTGACCGACGTATCGTCCGCTTCCTGGATTTCTCTGATTTTGTTGTTTGATAAATTTCTGCACCCATAGATTTGTCAAAACTTACATCCCAATTCACAGGCACCGACAATCCTTACAGCGAGTCAACTTTAGGGAAGCTCTGGACGGCCTCAATCTTTTGTCCAGAAGCGTCCATCGACGTAGTACCGTCACCTTGGGTATCAGCTTGAATTGTCAAGATGGCACAGTCTTTAAAAATGATATAGGCCGCACTAGCCAACGACCTGCTCTGCGTCAGTGTAACCCTCTTTGGTGGCGACGCGAGACATTCCTGACGCTGCGTCTTGAGCGCTGCTAAAGTGGTTGGATCATTGTCTCTACTTTCCACGGTGCCTAATGTCACTGCAAAGACGACGATCGTCAGTTGCATCGCTGCTAGCACAACACATATGCCATTTCTCGAGCAGCCCCTTATCATGCGTGCAAGTCTCTATAAACTGATCGAAGTTTTCCTGTTTACTGCGTGCACCTAAATGGGGCAACAACTGTATACTGTCGGCCTCGCCGTTTTTTATTCGTTCTTCGTCCGTCGCCACGTTCTCGATGAGGCGAGAAGTGGCTCTAACCGAGATTGGGCACAATTCAAAATCCCCTCGACCTGTATAGGCCATAAAGAAGCTAGAGAGCCGATTTACACATCAATTTTGAGAATCCCACCTGCTGCAACTTATGCGCTGAAACTGGTCTGCACAGTATAACTTTGCACTGTATGGCGTTAATCATCGGCTTCAAAGGATATGGATTAAAAAATCCAGGAATTGGCTGCATGTCTAATTAAAAATGCCCATAGCCACATAAATTGGAGCAACATGGGAAGATAGATGCGGTGGCAAATCAGGTACTAATTTTCTTTTCGCTCAAAATATTTATGGTAATGCCTTTCTGTCAATTTAAATGGCAAGTAACTCAGCTCCATATTTTTGAAAAACTAAGCTCATCCTGACTTATTGATCTAATTGAGTTGACGATAGCTGTAGGGCCGCGATATTGAGATCGCGGCCCCGCCTCCATCTGTCTTGCCCAATTTAAGCATTCTTGATACTTGCAATGATATCGCACGTCCGAAAGAAGTACGAACAATACTAAAAACTTGTAAGAGGGCAAACCAACTTTGTCCACTCGCCTAGGCGTAGAATTTACTGCACAATGCTATCTGGTGTGACGAGACCACACAGCACTTTGCACAGAAAAAGGGTTGCAAGAAGATATGCGGTCTTTTGGCCTAATAGGATCAAAGTGTGCAGCTTAAAACTCATTTACGTAATACAGCAATTACGTGGTAGCCCTTCCTCCAATTGTTGCTTTGCGGCTAGATCTGCAACTGCAATTTTGCATTCCAGCTGCTTGTTAGCCTTGAGGGCAGCAAATGCAGCTCCCGCAATTATTCCGATATATAGACAGACTTGCGTGGAGGGCTACTTACTGTGATAGCGTAGATTTATCGCTTTAGTATGGCGCATAGTGCTTCACCTGTAAATCTATTGGTTTGATCAATTGAGCACGCTCAATGATAGCTGACAGGAGATTTATATCATCATGATATTACATGCATCTCTCTGAAACAAAGTGAACTGTCGCTAATTGATATTGCTAGATATTTTTTCCTACCAAAACGAGCCAAAAGCTTTAAAAAGGTAATGGGCCGCTACAAAAACCCTATTTGTATATATAAAGCCGGATAGGTTTTGCACAAGGAAGCAGGCAGCAAAGCAGCGGCGGTAGTGCCTACTGCGTGTCCCAAGCCGATGAAACTGAAAAAACTACCTTTGAATGAAGGACAATTCTCAACCAAGAATACAGAGGTGGGACTTAATTACAGGAAGACAGGATGGCTGGTGTACTTGGCGTCTGCAAGAAGGCTAAACCAAAAGCTAGGCCCTCATCCGCGACACTATTTCTTCTGAATGTTTTGTCCCCTAGGAACACATGAAGAGCTTTCGAAAGCAGCTTCCAATATGATATCTTTAAGTTTCGCCAGCACTCACTCATCCTTAGATGTAAGAAAGGAGCGAGTAGGCTTCGCGAACATATCGCCATGAGCTAAAGAAATTGACAGCCTCTGATTTTGGGGCGAAAAAGCCAAGGTGGCTGTTATATGGCTACCTGATAGTAGCTCTCAGCTCTTTCAAATTCAAGTAGCAAAAATGGATATAGTCACTCTTCAAAGATTAATGCCATAAGAGACTCGCTAGAGAGATCTTCCGCATCAAAATATTTGCGAGCACGCCGTCTTAAGTCCAGTGCCAATGGACAATCAAGGCACATACTTCATGTTTACCTTAAAGAAATTAATATAGATGTTTCCTAAGGCTTCAAAAGATTTCTAGTAGAAGCCGAGCCCTTGGAGCCAGAAGAACACCGTTCTCTGGTGAAAGCGAGATTAACTTCTGCGGAAGGACAGAATCATCATGAAGCGATACGCACAATGGCAATTAAGGCCCTAAGAATTTGGCAGTTCTTAAGAAAGATCGATATTGGTGAGTTGCTAGTCGTTCACGCATATGTACGAAGTTATAAGAAGCCGACTTGATCTTTTGTTGACTCCAGCGTGTCAAGAAACTCGCAGCCGGCCAACAATTTTGTTCAAATTGGCTGACGCTTTAAGATGAAGCAATGCAAACACGTCCCTTTCGGCTCGACTGGCTAATGAGAAATCTCTGTACTTCCCTTACTTAAGAAAAGGAATTACATACCTTAGCGATCGATTTGGAGTTTTAATAGATATTTTTGGCCGCGAGGGTTGAGAAATTTCTTTTTTTGGTGAAGTATGGCCTAATCTTGGGCATGACATAGCTAGAATAGCACAAGCCTTTAATCAATTTGCAGAGCGAGTACATAGGTTGCAGCCACCCAATTTCATGCAGCAGATTGTCAGGCTTTCCCTAAACAAATTCGGACAGACACAGCCCATAACAAGTAAAGATGGTACCAAAGGTAGTAAATGCAGAGAAGACAGATGTGACGACTTTTTAGAACCTATATTAGCGGATTGTCAAGATTGTCTGGTAGCAATGAAGCCAAAGATACCAAAGATTGCGTGTTAAATGTGGATAAGATTGCTCCACAGGTGGGTAAAATAGCACAGATAACGCTCATTGTAAGCGGGTAGCATTTATTTGTTAGACACGTGGACCGCACAATAATTGTTCGGTGGCATATCATGGTGAAAGGTCGCAGATTGTGGCTACTGCCACCAAATGTGGCTCGTAATTCTGCAAACGGGTAGTATAACCTCACAATGATAGAGTCAAATGGCAATGAATAATCATTTTTTGGTACTCCTTCGTCGACGAATGTGGTCGTTGTTATCCGTCTGGTGTACTCAACTTAAAAGCACTGCCAGAGAGTTTAGAGCTAGTACAAGTTAAAGATTTAAATTACTCAGTCTTTGGCTCGGATTAACATCAATAGTGTTGCAGAAATAGTGTTGTCAACTCAAAAATCGGGGAATAGATACTATACGAGGATGTGCTCATAGGAAGCACACGTTACACTCAAACTCAATGGCCCCGAAGCATCTAAACACCTCGATACATATCCTAATCAAACGTTATATTAGGAGACCAACCGTCAAAGCTTCCGCCAGATCGAAGGGAAAGTACTAGATTGTTTTTTGGGCCAGGAATCGAGCTCAATTTTGATACGCAATGATCATTGCCACGAGAGCAATAAGAGCTCGTTTGTGCTCTCTTGGCCGAATGGGCAAAAATTGGTTTTACACCGAAGTCAAAATATTCGCTGGATCTCTGTATTTGAAAAAAACACTTAAAGCGGCGACTTAATCATGCTTAATGAAGTATTGAGCGACCATAAATTTGCCTTGACTTTTTGAATGCAATTTTAGAGCCGACCGATAAACTTAGCATGACTATGGACGAACATTTTGTCAAAGTCTAAAAGGTCAAAAGCCCAGGGTCGTCGAAACTATTGTGTATTTAGACGGTTTAACGTCTCCGGGGCATTTGACAGCCCTTGTGGCATCACCAGTCACGCTTAAATTATGGTGCTGGTCGTACTAGCTACTGTAAGGTTCTGATCAAACTACTCTCGCACGATTTGCAGAAATTCTCAAAGGGTACGCGGACGCGTTGTTGAGCAGCAAGTTTTTATGTTATCGGCAATTGCGTAAAAGCGATTGCACTTGTGCTTGGTCTTTTGTGACTCCGTCACACCTGATTGCACTTGTGGTCAGTCCGACTCTCACGCGAATAGATTGTTGACCTAAACCCTTGGCAAATGCTCCAGAATATGTGAGTCGCCTTCACGCATCTGTTGGATGTGAAATTCGCATGATGGGTGACTTTCTGACTTGTGCTCGAAAAAGTGAAACCATTTGATTTCGTCTAATATTGAGTCCGAAATTATTTGTGAAAGTGGTTTTATTTAACTTCTTACACAAATAGAGTCCTGTCTTGTGAGTCTTGTAATGCCTCTGACAAAAAATGGCATTGAGTGGTGGTGGGTCAGCCAATGCCAACCCGCTTGCTACAGCATCAAGAAGAGCTTTCAAAGGGCGTCCGGTATGGTTTTGCCTGGAAGTAACAAATATTAAGCTCGTTTCCGACTATCTCATTGGTTGCGCATATTCCGACTCGACGAAGACGGTCATAAACGAGTATTATAGCCTCTGTCCAGACAAATGGCTGCCGAACAATGCTATCTATTATATGTCAAAATTTGCTTGCAATGAAGTATGCTCTAGTAATACTTTGAGTAAATCGTTCTGGATTTAATCTTCTTGTGATTATTTTGGGTCATGCATCTTTGCGGACAGCGATAAATGCGTCTACGTATCCTAGTAATTAGCAAGTTCAGCCTGGTATCAATTGAATAAAGCCATGTCCTTGCCGACGCGCTTACGCGCGGGCCAAACTACGAAGTGATTCAGCAAAACCTATTGACAAACAGATCGCAATTTTGATGCCAATCTAAAGCCATTACTCATCACAGGTAAAGATGCCAGTTCACCCATTGACTGCGACCTTACTTAGCATATCGTAGATGGACATGTCAATCTGATATTGATGACTAATCGACAACGATCGCATTTGCGCTGCTATGATTGTAGTAATTGTTAAGAGTGCACCCAGCAGATTTAGCCTGGGTCGTTGCTTGAAACGACAAAGACCTGGTGTATGATATACTTCAAGCGGAACATGATACAATCAGCGATATTGTGGGCCGAAATGCATCTTTATCGTCAATATAGCTACATTTAGTGCTGACCTCACATGTACTTCCGAGTGGATGACCTGTGCGACTCATAGCCTGTGGGTCACACACCGGCTACTGTACATAGTCTGTCTGAACTGGCGAACGGTTGTGAGCTCATAAGCTTTACTATTGCGTTTGCCTTGTTGATAGCTAAGCGGCAATGAGATCATAGTGCTGTTTGAGCAAAATAGAAATTTTTGCATATCAGTCGTATTTCACTGGAGAACAAACAATAAGTATAAGGTTGAGTCCATTGAACACGATTGTATTACAGCTGAGTTTTGGCCAGCTATGCTCCAGTCGCCAGAAACTCGCTTGCTGATCTTCACAGTAAGACGAATTGAAAGGAATAATTTGACATACCGATTTCTTTCGTGTGCTCAAGAGCTTACTGCGCAGTATGTGCACTTAAGCGCCAGGTGACAATAAATCAAAAAAGAGTTTGCAATTAATAATGTGACTGATTAATCAAAGGGCTTAGTACACTACTGAATCATTAGGCTAAAAATACCACGAATAACTTAATTTCTAGAAGCTTAAGTTCTTTAGAGATGACATGAAAAGCCTTTACCTTCAAACTCTCTACTTGGATCAATTTGATTTTTCAGAAGCAGTTTTTGATTGGGTCATTAATGTGCTAAGTTTGGTTGTATACCCTATGATAAGCAAGATGACATTTCTGACATGCACAGGAAGTTGTACTGGTTGATTTAACAGGACACAGCTTCGTAGGTACTAAGAATTCACTCATAGAATTGATTTTCATGTAAAAGATCAATCACCGTTAGACCATAGCTTCTACTTTTTTCAAAAAGCATGAATTATTGATATTTCCGAGAAAATGTCAACGCAATTAACACTTTAATGAAATGTCTTGATCTTTTTCTTAGGCCTTCGAGTCTCATATGAGCGATGAGACCTTTAGAATCGCTTAAAGTGTTGTCATTGCACTCAACATAGCTGGTAATGTGAAAATGAGACGCCATGCAGCAGTTGATAGTGCCCAAAGCCAACGTCAAACTAACCGCAAGGCAAATGGGCTGAAGGCTCATAAGGCAGTGCATTTTGGACATTCGGCCAAGCCCGAAGCTACGAAGGGTCGGGTCCGACCGATTCTGCTCGAAGACGTGTGCTGAAATGCGCGGGAGTTTATCCAACTGGGTCACATGGCCAAAGAATCTTGTTTTTGGTATGGGGATGCTTGGACAAGTCACAACTTAAGCGCCGGGCCAAGTCCAAGAGATATCTGTAGCGCGTGCCCTGCTTCGCGCAGAAGTCACTGCTCTTCATGAGAAAAAGTGTAGGGCCAAAATGAGAGCGGCCACGTCCTGCGTTACTAGCCGCCAAGATTAGCTGCGTTTTAATGTGGAGCACATAGTGAAGCAAAGACGCTGAGCAAGGTGCCGTGAGGTCGCGCGGTCATCCAGGCTCATAGATCTTTTGGGTGTCGTCCTGAAAAATGTTGCGTATGCCCTTACGATCAAAGGCGAAAAACAACGGACGCTTTGAAAGTGATCCGCAGTATTTTGACTGTCTAACAAGAGAGACGCCACACCCACATTGAAATGTGAAAGCTTAGCGCCTGGCTTAATACTATGGCAAAGCCGATATATCTCTAGAGTAGAACGTCTTCGACTTATTGAGCAAAAATAGATGCACTCATAGCTTTTCCCAATGTGGTTAGGCTCCGAGTTGAATCACAGATGGGGCTTTTCCAATACCATGAGCAAAACACTTATTGGATAACAGTCGTAAGGGCACCCAAGGATGTACCTTCATTTTCAAGATTTTCATAGCACCGGATTGCACGCTTATACGAGGTCTTGTGCGGCGGTCAAATCATGTGCATAGCAACCGTAAGGACGCAGCAAAAGCGGCTTTTTGGATCAAGTTTCATTAGTAGACGCCACGCAAGGAATAGTCTTCGGATAGCCTAACGACAAGTAGAAATCACGAACGCACTCCTAGTTTTGGTGGATTTCATTGGTCGTATAATGCTCAGCCGTAAGATCCTTTAATGCCCTGTTGGACTTTTTCGTTGATAACGGGCAGCGAGCCAGACGCGAAGCTCATTGCCAACTGCGTTGGTGATCTTAGCCATCGGGTGTATAGTGTGGGTTGTATCGGTCTTCGAATTCCTTTCAATCTTCAGCGTAGATAAAATCGACAACGGGGCATGTAGAAGTCGTCTAAGTCAGAGCAGGACTCAAACATGCGTACTTTTGCATATGATAGAAAACATCGAAAAACGGCTAGAGTTATAAGATCCCATACGTCTCTTACATTCTACTATCTAAAGTGCTTTATTCTTCACTGACAGCTACCGTAAACTTTATTGTAAGACCTTCCAAACAACTCGCAAGTCTGACGACAAGTCTATTACCTTTCGGGGTCTACAAATCTACCAAAAATGGCTTTATCCTTGGTGGATAAAGTCGATTTGGTAGATTTGTCATTACTGTTAGGCCATAGTGGGCAAAAAACTTTGCAAATATGATTGCCCTTTATCTTCTCCATCTCCCGACAGTAGAGATTTTTGTAAATTACCGAACGAAGGCAAACAGCTCGCACGTGCTCCTGTCACTGCAGTGCTAGAGCTTCTTTTAGTGTCTTTCAGGCCGAAGCGGCTATAAAGCTACTTTCCCATTTGATGCACCGCTAAAGCCGCAATTGCAGTCTTTTATGTAAGCAAAACCCTAATAGCAAAGACTTGGGTGCGCGTTTAGATGATGTAGCGACCTTCTACAGGGTTTAAGTGATGATCGTCATATGATCCGGCAAGCTAGCAGTCTTACTCGCTATGTGACCAGGCATCGCTTTGACCAAATTAACTTTTCGAGTCAAAATCATAATGGAAACATTTATCTTTGCTCGATAAAAGATGACAGAAGTCTTAGCGGAGGAAGCTGTTAAAAAATCGAGTATTTATATTAAAAGCTAGCTCCCGTTAAGAAAGCTTTGAGCAAATGATGGCTTCTGCCCATTCGGTAGCTATGTTGGCATGCACAGTAATGTTTTGCGAAATAATAATATGCGAAAATGTGACTTTCTTGATTGAATCAAAGAAAAAAAAAGAAAAAAATACATAGATTACTTTCTTAGAAAAGTAAGGCACATACATTTCATATTAACGAGTCAGTCTATAATTTTTGTCTTGTAGATCAGAATGGGTGATAAGTTGTCTATTAGAAGATCCTTTATCCTGCTGCACGTATTCTTTTGTCACAGAATAGCAAATTTTAGACATAAGCTCCCATGATTCTGCGCTGATGAGAGCTTGACGACATCTACGTTGATGCGCCTAGACCACAACAGCAAAGATGACCGGTGAGTTAAAAAAGGTTGGGCTCTAGCTACGGTGAAAGGAAACCCCAAAGGTGGCGTGGTGATACGGCCAGAGGTAAAACGAAGCAGGTACATACCTCATATCGCTTTTGCAGTGATGGCTGCAGTCAATACGGACTGTAGTTAGGGGCTCATACACGGTATGATGGCTTGTATTTTTCTTTTTGTTTATGCTGGCGCTCGCCAATGATATGCATTGGCGTCTTATAATTGGTACTGGCCTTCAAGACTCATACAATTGCGGAATAGGCAGTCTGGAGAATGATTGTAATGAAAATGAACCAGGAGAAATCTCGGAGAATACAGCCAATCACGTGTCTAGCGACTAATTTTGCAGAAGCTAGTTATTGTCTGCAAAGCATCGAGGTCTACTCAAAGCAATATTTTATAACGTCTGCGGAACCGAATGCTTTTACTGGAGCGTTTAGAGTTTCGATTTAGTTTGCGACCATGTCGGCTCGCGTCAACATTGTGGCTGGTAAACAAGCGGTTTGGATCAAAAGAAGAGACACTTGAGAGTGATGGTGATTTAGATATCGTAGTTGTCAAACCTTGGTCTCTAATATCGATACCGTCTACTGCTCCCATCGCTGATATCATCAGGGTGGGGTGAGTAAGAATTTAGCCATAAAATTTCAGCCGACGTTGCAACAAACAAGCCCAAGCAAGGACAGTAGCTGCCGCTTTTCTCAGGGAACTGGGCGAAATTCAAAAACGCTATGCACGGAAAGCTACTTGCTCTCACTGCGCATTCTCAAAAAGCGAAATAGTCTAGTCTACATCATTTACAACTGTACATGTGACAGAGTTGTGGAGGAAGCTTCTTCGAAGTTTGGTCATCGAATGAGGCTTGAACGATGAGTGGGGGTGAAGTCGGTGAAGTAGTAGAAGCATCAGTTGCTCAAAGCAAATTGGAAAGTGATATAATATGGAAAGCTCTAACGAGCTCTTGTCTCGGGAGTTGTGGCTCTCAGCCATCTACTGCTACCGTCCAAAAGGCTATCAATTTCGTTACTACATCTGGCTTTTCTACACCCCGGATGATTTTCAACCAATAAGGTTTGTTGAATCTTAGAGATTATGGTACATGTGGACCCTGCTTCTGGTCCAAAACTATGTAATTAATACCAACGCATATTTTTTAAAAAAATGTTAGCATATGGCGCAATGGCCGTTGCCGGCAAACCTGCTGGTGACAACAATTGCGTCGCAAGAAGGACTGTTCATAATGTCGTCTATATTAAACGATAGGGCCCATCTTTCCAGAGTCCCAATAGCGGTCTATAGTCTAAGATTTTGCTTTAGGTTCTCCACGGGCTTCAAAGTGGCTTCGTTCTTAGTTTCACAAGCCACCAAACTTCTACCTACACATTCTTTCGTATTTAGGGTAACCAATTACGGCTGCAACGAGATATCCTTCGAACAATTGGTCAACATGACCTTTTCCACCTTTTGCCGCCGCTTAAAGTTCTTGCAGTACGGCTTCAAGAGTAAATTGTGGAAGACTGGATTCAGCTGTAATATATTGACTAAAAGTCTCATAAAATCTTCTTCACGATCGAAAACGGGCCAATATATCTTGGCGCCAATCTATTTGACTGAGCTAAGCATTTGTGACGGATATCCGAATTCTTGCCGTCCTAATACACTATATCGCCAGCTCGAAAGTCTTGAAAAGTTCTTTTTAGTACTTCATGCGTTTTCGTGGCATGCTCGTCCGGCCGGTCCTGTCAAAAGTCTTGTGCTGATTGTTTCAACTTGTGAAACTCTAAATCTGATGTCAAATACCCAGTTTAGAATATATCCCATACCCGCTTCGAGCGGTAAATTTCCAATCAAAGAGTGTATGCATCGATTATAGGCTATCTTTGCCAAATGCAAAAGTTATTCCAAGCATCTTGTGCTGGGTTGACAACATCTCAGATGCAATTTTAAAAAATTATAGTGGTTACCTGGGACACACCATGGCCGTCAAGGAAGTAATAGTTACCACTTCCTAGGAGGACTTCGGTGCGCTTGTTAGCCATAGTGGGCGAGGACGTTGCTTGTGAGGGAACGCTTGTTGCGGCTGTTTTTCTATTGAGTAGAAAGCAAAATCCGAAGTCAATGTATTCATCTCGACCAATGAACGGCTATCATTATGTAGCTACTTACTGTGACGTACTCGTAAATACTGTGACGCCAATCGCCTGTTTAATATGCATTCAGCGGTGTAATTAAAAAAAGATGATATGAAGGTGATGAACGATGTCTTTAGTTGCTCTAAGCTCCACTGTAATACAAATTAGTGAAGGACCCAAGACAAGTGCAAATCTACGACGGTAGAACATAAAGAGTAAGAGAAAAAAATCAAGGTTTAAGTGAAACCTATTCTATATGTAGCAACGGTGTACGCAATACCTCGACAATAGTTTGCACGATGTGATAGCTTCCAACACGGATACACTGGACTTGGCATGGAACAAATTCAGTAGGATGAGTTTACATAAAAGCAGGCGAGGGTCAGAATCAAAGTTGACAGCAAAGAGCTGTACGTCAAGTTAGTGGCGCTGGAGCAAACGCAAATAGTTTGTCGACTGGATTTCGAAAACCGCGAACGGCATAAACACACAAGCCAACAGCTTTCTACTACACGATAGTTGACAAAATACTCATTACGTTGTTTAAGCAAGATGTAGCTTCTTTTTTTGACATAAAAATTGCTAGTTTGAAAAAATGGTCCTGAGTAAAGTTGCACGACATAAAAAGCATCCCATTCATTCACACAATACCGAAGACACAATCAAAGATACATGCTATAAAAACCCAAGTTATGACGAACTTTGTTGTAAAAATTAAAAGAGTGGACATGGATGTTTAGCACAAACGTTTAGCTCACACACTTCGATTACATACGCATTGTGATTGATTGGAATGTGGCCAGAGCCATTACGATAAAGATGCTAAAAAGTGCCTTCGTCGACTGTCGGCTTGAGAATAGCTACGTGCAAACGCTTTAGACTTCGCGGAAAAGTTAAAATTACACGCAGTACTACATAAAGCTATAGGTGCTGTATGAGCACATTTATCGATATTTTTTTGCAGGCGCAAATTACCAAATAGAAAATTGTATAGCAACAATAGATACCCGTGACATATCCATGCTCGAAACCATGCTCCCTGCTCCTTTTCAACAAGCTGCCACAGCCTAAACAGTCCAAACGTAAGTTGTCTTAATCCACCAAGTAAGCAAATTGCCATTTAAGCTTCCCTCCCGTACACGAAAGGCTTCTTCCAAAATGGCTGAGTTTCAAAGTGCAGGTCCGTGAAGGTGTACCTGTTTGTTTGTATTCTTTTGCATTACCGATGAGTCTAACTTCAATTTTAAAGTCTTTTCGAAGTGCGACGAGATTGCGTATAATTTGCCTTGGGCTTTTTAGTAGCCCTGGTTGGCAAAAAGTCGTTGAGTGCTCGCCGAAGTTCATGTGGCGCTTTATGTCTTATTTTCCAAAATTGTTTGTCGATCATCGCACGGAGAGGGGAGATAGGTGACTCTGCAGTGCTGCTACGAGAAATGAGGCTCCACCAGAGACGTTCTAGCCTTAGCGTCTCTCTATACTCTTCAATTGAGATCAAAGGACATACGCAGTTTTTGCTGCTAGGCAGCAGCCAACCGGTAGCGCATTTTGCTGTCCATTCGGTCATCGTTACGTCCGACGCGTTGTGGTTAAAGAAAATGGTATTAAAGTGTTGTATCCATATATAGCCTTTCTGTTCGGTTCTGGTAATATTGCCGGCTGGGACTGAGGTCGCATGTATTATACTGCTTAGACGGTTATCAAACACCAATAAGCTCGTCTTTTCAACAACTCTGGAAAGCCAAAGACAAAGCTGAGACTTATAGATCTCAACTTATCGACATCTTATGGAATGAAGTCGGTGTGTGAGCCACGAGTTTGACGCTGTGGTAGGTCTCCAACTTTACCACCCAATTGTAAATGAATAGCATCAATACGATGTAACAATCTAGAAAAGCGTCTTTTCTTGGCCAATATGATTACTTGTTGGAGCATCATGTGCCTCACTCACACAGAACAACTGCTCGGGCTTGAAATGTCGGACCAGTCTTAAGAGTTGTTGAGCGTCAGCTCATTCATAATGTGACAGCTGTGATTGCTGTCGACAATATATCAAGTAGACTTTGACACCTACGTTTACGATGAAGGACCGAATCAAAAACTTAACCTGAGTACCCGTTCATGCCCAACGAACCCGTACGTCAAAAGAGCTTCTAGCCCTTCTTATTTGAGCCAACTATAGCGTCGGCACGCACCTTGAGCTTGCTAGATCTTAATTAAAGTGTATTTATCTTTCGCGAAGAATGACACCCATCTTTACATTTTCAGGACAAATAAGGTGTACTTGCCGCCACCCTAACGGATTAGAGGTCCAAGTAACCCAGAGCCATTTAAAGTTTACTAGTGCAAAATTTATCGCAAAATACTCCTTTTTATGCGTCGTGAATATTCAATTGGTTGCCAAAGCTTTTTGCAACGAAATGAGATGACTCGCTCACACTATTTCTCATTGGTTATCGATATCATCTTTATATATTTCTTAGAAAAATACGTAACGCGCACATAATGGCATGTCCTCAAAAAGCCAAAATGTTTTGCCTGTAAGACAAAGCAAGGACTGAATTTTGCCAAAAAAAGTGTTTATGTTATCAAAGCATGCGGATGCAGACTATCCAAACTTTAAAGTACTATGTTGCTAGACAATGTACATACCTCAAGAGCATTGTGAGATCGGTGGTGTCTACTTTGCCGAAAAATCAAAGCAAAAACCTGGTGCAGGAGTCGAAATATCCGTACTCGTAACTAATTCTCTATGCTCGAAACCTAGCGGAATTTGGCGACTAGTCAATGTTTATAAGCTGGGCAATATATACTCAGATAACAATCCCAAAGGAGGACATGTCGCTTAGCAAATTACAGACAGCTACTATCAAGTCGGAGCGAAAAAGTCAGCTTTGTCCCTCATGTCGGTAATTACGCCTATGGGAATGAATAATGATGCCACAAAAGCTATCAAACGCCCTAGCGACGTTTGCCTTTGCTCAAGCAAATTCGATCATTACAAACTTTTGCCCGGATATACTTGAAAAAAAATATACGCCCATAGTCGCTCTAAGTTAGCTATGGAGAGTGATTTGCTAATCTGAATCAAGACTTTGAGGTAATGAGAATAATGCCAACATTGATAGGAGTGGGAGGAAAGTAGAAGTCCCCGACCGCTCAGTAACAGCCATGGGAACTTACAAAAGTAAGGGCTATCTTGGTCTGACCTACTTCACGTTTGTAAAAGGATTCGAAAGCTGAGTCAGCCTATAATTGGTTGCACGAGTACAATGTTAGCTATGCGGTTCACTGAAAGCCTATACCCGACTCACTGAAATGAAACAACAATATGCCTGAACGAGATCATACGTATGTTTCAATTCTCATTTTAAATGTTAAATCAATGGACATCGACCCGGTGCTTTTCTACAATAAAAGATAAATCGATTTTTTTTGCTTTTAACGCAAAACGGATGGAGCCTGTATGCTGATTGAAGACATCCCCGTCTAATATAACGGTGAATGATCATTCTTAAAAAGAGTTTGCATTTTACCTGGATTTATTCACGTCAAAAGCTTGGCAGCTTTGAGTTCTGCCAATTACAATAGCTCTTACGTGTCTTCAATCAGCTGAGTCCGTCGATGCACGACGACCGATTAGGCGATTTCTTTTTGGTGTCGATACGATCACTTTGCAACCACGATGTTGTATGTGAACACAAGGGTCAGATTTGTATCGCATCGTCATTCTCTTCTCGCGGAGCAATGTTACCCACTCTTGATGCGGTACTCGTGATCTTATGTTGCCCACTGAGACTTCCGGACTTACGTTACCCAATAGCTGAACTTTTTTACCCGCAGCTGATAGATCCAGGTTAGGGTCATGGTAACTTAAACTAAAATGCTAATTTTAGCGTCTTTAGTAGCCAATTCTGTTAGTGAACTTATCGGCTCACTAAAAACGATCCTAAAAACGTTGCCACGTCTACTATCGAAAAGATTTGGTACTTTCCATATTCGTCGCGAGCGTATATTTGCCTAGAGCTGCTTTTTTATAAGCCGTACGGACAACAAAAACTCACATAAGCTTTACCGCGCATGGTCAAGCAGCTGGCGTTCATGGCCTGGCCCAAACTTAGCTGAATCTGTACACACAATCAAATCTCTACTATCCATATCGAGGACAAGAAATGACTACATGCTGCCAATTTTTGCACCAAGAGTTGCTTTAGCCTCAAAAATGTTCAAAGCTGTAACATTGCCCAGTCGAGTCGAGAGTGGTTTATTTCCGCTGCTCTCCCTTGGACCATCAATTAATGTGTTTTGACTGACCACGTCCGTTTTTCGGCGTGCAAATTGTCGTGACGTATTAAGACGTTAATTACCCCCTTGAACATGGGGGTGAGGCCAGCACTTCAGCGCTTCTTTTCCTTTCTTCAAGACCCGCCATGATCTCAAAAGTTAACCACTTATAAATTCAATCAACTCCGAACCTTCCAAAAAAACTTGGGTCTTGCTCAGTAGTGCTACTAGCTTCCTGACTTTATTCCTTTCAGAAAGGGTGACATATGTCAGAAGCCCGCTTAGACTCTGAACGTCACTTTGCTCGGCAACACTTGAGTTCATATGGACCAGACTTGAATCAGCGAACCGCGATCACCACTATTCTGAGCTTTACAGGACAAAGAGCTGCATATCCTAAAGACTATAGAGGGGCCTATCTGTAATTGCACTCGTTTTGAAGAGCAACTTGAATTGCCTCTTCCACCATTGCAAACTGCACTTTCAAGAGCTAAGTCAATGTAAGGTGGGCCACGGTCAACTTGACTTGTTCGGAGAGTGATAGCCCAACTATATAAAGTCATCTCATTTCGCCCATGAACGTTTACGCCATTCTTGCATGTAATCAGTGCTGGTGGAGCCCGAATTAAGTCGAAAGATGCGCTAAATTCAAATGTCCCTTCATGTAATGTCAAAAGACGCAATACACATCAATGAAGTTATTTCACGGAGGAGTGCTCGGCTTTTGGCCCGAAATTTGTGTAAGGGAGTGAGATGCTACGCGCACCTAGTCAAGACCGCCTTACTTCCCATGTCTACGTTTTTTTAGAATGAGGTGCTGCTTTTCTTCCCTTTAAAGGTTGAAGTCTTAAGCTTTCAGAACTTACGCCTACACAAATGCGCTGCCCGAGCCCTCGAATATGGACTTCGCTCACAAAGCTCGAGCGCTATGACGCGTTTGAGCTGCTTGGCAGCAAGTGAGCTGCCCAGATGCAGCCGCATCGTAGGAGCCAGCAAGCTGCACCTAAGGGAAGGCTTGCAAGGAATGTTAGATCTCTTGGTGATGATCATCCAGATCTTCCGGTCTTTGGTTGATAAGTGTGCAGTATTTATTAATACAGTATCTATCCTTATCGATAGCAGTGTAAATTTAACACTCGGGGACATATATACCGCCCTAAATGTTACGGCTATGGAGTATCTTTTTATGAATGACCTGAATAAATACAGTCTTTGTTATAATATTAAAAAAAAATAATGTTGGGTCACTCTTGTAACTCTGAGCCCATGCAAAATTAAAGGTTGTGTTCAGCATAATAGTCAGCAAACTGGTCGCTCGCAAACTATATCCTTCTTCAATTCTACGCGAGTCGAATCGTTTTTGACTCGGGATCGCCACTGCCGCCACAACTCGACAAGCAGCTGTTTCCATCGCTGCGGTCGTTCTTGGACCACGTCGAAGCGACGTTTTGAAAAGTGGCGCCGCCATCCAGTGTGCTTCTCTTGTCATTTCATCATTTTCTTCTGTTGATTGGTGCTTCCATGAATCAGACACCGGTTCATGAGAAAGTGGCCAGCAACAAAAAATCACAAAAGTCTTACACCGTTCTCACCTCTCGTTCCTCCTAGCGGTACACAGTGCCAAAATGGTGGTCTTTCCGTCCATTGAGAAACCATCTATGGCACCCATGTGGCATAAGTTACGCGAGATACGCGCCATGGTCACTAATAGACCGTATCTCGACATTCAGCAGCGGATCTCACCTTTTTCGTGGCGCACGCGATCAGCGCAAGACGCAACGACTCGTTTTACCGACTATCTCACTGTCGTCGGCATCAAAGCACGACGATCATCTGTGACGCGATCAACTTTTATCTCGGAGCTCGAAAAATCGACTAGTATCGATGAGTTTGAATTATTGGATTTTCTGGGCCAAGGAAGTTTCGGCTCTGTGCATCTAGCGCGTCACCTGGATACAGGAGCAGCTGTAGCCATGAAAATCGTTGCGAAGTCTTTATTGCACGAGACAAAACAGGAGTTGAACAGTTTAAGGGAGCAGCGCGTACATTTAAACCTCGAGCATCCATTTATTGCAAAACTCTATACGACTTTTCAAGATAAGGACGCTTTGTACTTTGTTTTGGAATTTTGTCCTGGTGGAGAGATCTATAGCTTGGTGCATCCACATGACGATGGTCATGTAGAAAAACATGAAGTCTATGAAGAGTTGGACGAAGAGGAGCGGCGACAACATGGTAGACGAATGAGTCAGCCCGAAGAGACTGAATCCGAGTCGGATGAAGACCACAATCGACAGCGACTCAGACCAAGTTGTGCACTTAGTAGCAATACTTTGACGGTAGACAATTTTCATTTAAAACAAAAAGTACGATCTTCACGAGGTGGATTGCATGAACGCTACGTCGTGTTTTACGCTGCATGTGTAGTAACAGCGTTAGAGTACGTGCACAAACGAGGCGTCTTGTATCGCGATTTAAAACTCGAGAATCTCGTGGTGGATGCTGAAGGATATGCCAAGCTTATTGATTTCGGTCTATCCAAGTCAGATGCCGCGCTAATGATCGAGCGAAGTTGGACAATGTGTGGAAGTGCCGAGTACATGGCGCCTGAGATTCTGCAGCATCAAGTGTACGACCAGCGAGTGGATTTATGGTCATTTGGTATTCTTTTGTATGAAATGCTGTTTGGATCCACGCCGTTTTATCATGCTAATAAGCGAGAACAAGGCCGTCGCATCATTTCAGAGCCTGTGCTGTTTCCGGACAATTACGAACAAAAACACCCAGCAGTGTGTTATTTGATTCAGACATTATTAGAAAAAAACCCATCACTGCGGCTTGCAACGTTTACAGAGGTGAAAAAGACGGAGTTTTTTCGCACATACTTTCCCTCTGGTCGATGTTGGCAACAAGTTGAAATGCGACAGGCGAAACCTCCCTTTATTCCACGACTAAATGGTCTTTTTGATACCAGTCTGTTTGTGCGTGTCCGAGAAAATTGTGACGATGCAAATTGCAGTGATGTCGACTCGGATTTTGGGTACTAAGTTGATGATTGTAGCGTATAGATGTTGGTGGTGAGCTTGAAAGACACATTGTCTTTTCCAGTATTATTTTTGTAATTTTTCGCAGCTTTAACTGGCAACAGCTATATGCGAGCTTAATTACTGACTTTATCTTGCACCGGATTTTTGCCTTGTGGATTGTTAGCTTGTCTTTTGAACTTATTGACGTTTCTTTATTTGCCATTGATCAAGCAAGTCACTCCACGTCGCGATTAGCAATGACAGGACTAAAGTAATACAGCCGATGATTACATTAATATAACAAGGCCAAAGTATTGGATGGCCACATTACTACAATTTGTAACTGTATTTTAATAAGTCAACGTATTTAAAGCCACCCAATCGTGTGGTAATGTAAAAGCTGCGGTCCCTGTGGAGAGCAGGAAGCGTCCTGGATGTTTCTCTAGACGTCGTCAATCGATGGATCGAATATAGCGCGCGTAGTGTTGTCAATTTCAACAATTTAGATTAGAAAATCCAATATAATTTCATCAAATGAAGAGAATCCACTTTCCTTATGTCTTATCCGAATGTGACGTGTGTGAACATCGTATGTAGTCTATTCTGAGGTAAAGTGTGAGATAACTAGCATGCTCAAATTAGCATTAGTTCCACCAAGAGACTTGGTAGGTAATTACAAGGTCTGTGCAAAACTTGACGGGTCATCACAAGCCATCTCCAAAGTTGGTAATATGAGTTGCCAAGCAGTGAAGATCAGCGGTGCTTTTAATGCAATGAGCTGCAACTTTGTCAATACGAAGTCTGAAGTGGGGACCCATTTCAAGACGAATCTACTTCAGTGTAATGATCCAGAGCTCCAGATGCTAGGAGCTGATGACTTTGAAGTCATGCGTGTGCTTGGCGTCGGCACGTACGGTGTGGTGAAGCTTGCTAGACACAAACGTACTGGGATTAGTGTTGCACTGAAGGTTTTGTCCAAAGAGCACGTGGTCTCAATGCATCAGGAGAAGCACATTTTACGAGAGCGTACAGTGCACTTGCAGATGGAACATCCGCTAGTTGCAAAGTTGTTTGGTACTTTTCAAGACGACGATTGTCTCTACTTGGTACTCGAGTACTTGCCAGGAGGAGAGTTATGGAGTCTTGTGTACATGCACCGTGAAGACAAAGAGGAGACAACCACCGGAAAGGCCGTCATTCGACCATTTGAGCTGGTTAATGATGACTTTGACGAAGTCCGACCAGCTACGTCAATCAGTGAAGGAATTTCGACCTCTGTTCAGTCTTCGGTGGCACGAACTCTTGAGGCGAACAGTCTTTATACTCTACGCAGTCACTATGGTGGCCTTAAGGAAGAACATGCGATATTCTACTTGGGATGCATCTTAAGTGCTCTTGAGTATTTACACGATCAAAGATTGTTGTATCGGGATTTAAAATTGGAAAATCTGGTGCTTGATGAAGAGGGTTATTTAAAACTTCTCGATTTTGGGTTTGCCAAGCTCGACGCCCAACGAGCAGAGGACACTGATGATAGCAGTGAACAGAACCAGAACTTTCGAAATAATACTTTATGTGGTAGCATGGATTATATGGCCCCAGAGGTGCTGCTTCGCCAGTCTCATGATCAACGGGTTGATATTTGGTCATTTGGTATCATAATGTACGAAATATTGCTCGGCAAGACTCCATTTTATCATGAAAATCCACGCGAACTCGGTCGTAGAATCACTCACGACAAGGTGGAGTTTTTGAACGAGTTTGAAGAGGATTGCCCATTAGCGTGTGACCTTATCAATCAGCTTTTAGTCAAAAACCCAGATGAACGACTGTCTTGTGTTGAAAAGATTAAACAGCATGGCTTTTTTTCTCGGGTATTCTCGAGTCCTGACGACTGGGAGCGCCTGCTTCGTCGTGAATGCACCGCACCCTTCATTCCCAAGATCAACGGACCGTTCGACACATCTTTTTTCCCGACTATTGATGATGAATTCCAAGACGAGCTCGAAGCTAGTGTAGAGCCGTATTTTGAAGATGGCTCCAACATTTTTAGCGATTTTTAACGCTATGCGCTTATGTTTTCTTGCTGTTCTGTCGCGTCAGAAGTTATCCATCGTTTCTAAGAATATCATTTTTAATACAATTTAAGTAATATACTAGTTGTGGAGATACGACAGAATGGCTACCAGCATTGCGAAAGAGGACGGAAAAGAGTCGTTAGCTGTCTGTGTGGCGTGTGTGGCTATAATTTTGCTATTCCAGTTCCTCGTATCGGCTCGACCATTAAATTTAACTCGTGATGCCCCTGCGCGACGTCAAGATTTACATTTGCAGCGAAAGGCACAGCACATGGGCACTGGTGCTATGATTTATGCGGCTTCAAGGTATTTAGGGCAACTGACGGGATCTGTGGTACTCTTGTTCTTTGCCGCGCTATTCTATGGTCTTCACGAGTTAAGGGGATGCAGCGAGGTCATTAATGCAGTCTATATTGAGGCTTTTCGCAATATATTGCGACAAAACGAAGTATCGAGAGTAGCATTGCCAGGTGCCTACTACTTTTTATTGGGCTCGGGCTTATCGCTTGCAATATTTCCGTCTCGTATCGCACGCCTCGCTATACTTCATGTGTGGTAATATTTTATTATGGTAGAGACAGTGGCAGTTGTTTACGTTGTGGTGTGTAGTTGTCGATAGGCGACCCCGCTGCTGCGTTCTTTGGAACGTTGTATGGTCGACACAAGTTTAATACATTTATAGGTAAGCTCGGCGGCAACAAGTCATTGGAAGGATCGGCTGGGTGCTTCTGCGCTGCTGCCGGTGCTACGTTTATGGCATTGATGATCGAGCACGCTTTCTATTTCGACGTTCACGACAAAAATGTTGCCAAAACGAGTACTATTTCGCTGGCGGCAGGATTTGGAGCAGCAGCTGCCGAGCTGCTGAATATTGGAGGATGGGACGATAATGTCACCCTCCCACTACTATCAAGTGTATTCCTACAAATTAGTGTCGGCAACTTGCTTAAATAAGTAGACAATGCCACCTTGCTGGAATATTGCAATATATTACAATAAAAAAGATTGTTGACTCAAAGGTATGCGGCAATAAATCTGCACACGGGTCGAATCCAGTGACCATCTTTCCAGCTAAAAAAGCCGTGTAACAAACGCTCGGGTCGTTGCCAGAGCTGTGCAGTCACAACTTCTGCATCACAAGTGAGAGCGTCAAATTCTTCCTGCAGTCGACGCCGAAGCTCTGGATCGCGCGTCAACATGACAAGATTAGATTCTAAATCACAGCCAAAAGATCGCTGTCCAAAGTTCGAGCTGCCCACGACCGTAAGTAGTGGAAAATTCATGATATACCTGTCTTTCATCAGAGGAGGAGTCCACCACATGCCTTTGCCATGAAAAGTCCATCCAGGCCGCTTGAATTCTCTTAAAACCGTTGAATACTCACGTCCAAGTGTCCGCTCATAAAACTTCTGTTCAATTAACGAATATGCCATTGGCAAAGCTCCTCTCACACCACGTGCATTGTAGAAACCATTCGCCTGAGGAGCTGCTGAAATGACGTCGAGTTGAGCTTCACAGCGTACCAATAACTTACTTAGAAATGGCGGAAAATTTAAATAACCCGATGCGATCTGTAGCTGCGAATTGCGCGGCAACTGCTTTACAAATTTATTTAAAATGACTTCATCGTGAACTAATGAGACGGGTGAAAACTGCAATGTCGGGAACGCCCACGTATCCGAGCCACTACTTTCGGCCTCATCCAGCATATGTTTGCTTGGATCTACCATGTCTTCTAACTCACGCTTCATAGTCATTTTTGCCACTTCTGAGTCATGCGCCAACGATGGTGACACTAAGTCGTACTCATTGTTTTTTTTCAACCATGACTTTAATTTCACTTTATACGAAAATCCCGTTATTAATGTAACAAATTCATGGTAAAATTGAGCAAGTTGTCCACAGTCTGCCAATTGCATATATCGATCTTGTCGATTCGTAAAATAATCGTGACTTAAGTTCGCCCCACTCAGCACAAGCGTTTCGTCTACGAGATAAACTTTGGCGTGCAAAACGCCTAGCGCTTCATTAAATGGGGGTGGCAATTTGGCTAAAAGCCCGGAAAGCTGCGGGACACGGAAAAGAAAGAGCTCCACGTTTTGCGGAAACAGCTGTATTAGTGGAGCCAGCATATTCACAGAATTGGCCGAAAGGCCCCCACGTTGGCCGCGCGAGTAGTCGAGTACAATTTTCACGTAGAGCTGTGGTCGTGCATGCAATCGTGACACCAAGGCATCCACTAACTTGCGCTCTAATTCGCCCGTACCAAGGTACAGTGAGGAGATGGAAATGCGAGTCTCTGCGTGCTCAATATTGCGCAATAACTGCTGATAAAAGGCCGTTGGAGTGGACAAAAGAGACACGTTGGAGCTGCGGAGGGGAAAGACACGCGAATGGCGCGCTAGCGAGTGGAAAAGATGCTCATAGCTGATGTTGGGACAGTCGGGTCGTAGTAGCATGGAGAGATCGAGTAAAAAAAAACAATTTGAACACCAATTATAACGGCTCTACCCTACCCTCCTTATTAGAGTCGAATACAGGAGGCAAGATAATTTATTTTTATTACCCTAAGGTGAACAAGTTGAAAGAAGCTTAAAAATATGAAGATTGTATTTTGTCAATGCGAATTTTCTTAGTGCAGCTGTACCATTGGAGAGACAAATATGAAAAAATGCAACTTTTGCGTGAAAAGAAAACGATACCTCTGTTCACTTCGTAGCAGACCGAGCATTCCCTCCGCGAGTACTGCGAATTTTCTTTGTGCAACCTTAACTTGACGTCCCATTTGAGAGAAACTATTAAAGAGAAAACTTGACGCAAATTTTGTGTAGCAAGAAAGGGTGCTTCTGTTCACTTCATAGCGCGCTGCCAACGCTGACCGATCATTCTCTTCGCGAGTCCAGGTCATAATTCATCCGTTACTTTTCTTTTGATTTCAACGGCCCATACGTATCTACTACTTCTTTATTAATGTTTGAAACGTGTCGTGACAATACGGTAGAACCGCCAACTAACATGATTTTGTGTTTTCCCGTTATGACCTCTCCACCAAGACATTAGACTCTTTGAGTCAAAACTTGTATAATGGTTTCTTTGTGACTTTTGTCGGACCCTCGATCAATTAACTACCTCGTCATTTCCCAGTGCATCTTTGGGATCTGACACAAACAGCTTGCTGTCTGAGTCTCGTATACCACGCTGATTACAAAAGAAGTTTTCCTATTTTGTCCAATGACGACTCGGTCACTTATAGAGCATTGCGCCGCGCGCATTGCCCACCTTCTGTTCAAAGTGAGCAAAATCCAATCCGTATGGCTGACCAGGTCGCCATCAGATGATTAAGGAGATGATCAAAGGGTGGACACATTCTTGTCTAAAGTTGAGTTTTGCTCCATTTGCCAAGTCAATTTGCAAAAAAGAGCCACAACCAAAACCTTTTTCGAGGTCTACCTGGAATCTGAGCTCACCGAAACACAAGATGGGGGACCATAGGTCACAGAAGAACAGTCTGCTTGCAATAGACAGCGCCGAGCGAGCTCGCAATGAAGGCAACGTTTCGCTGCTCTAAAGTTGTACGTATTGAATTTGATTCCTGTAATTTTTACCCAACGCCTTAAGCTTTTTCTTCCTATCATGCACAGCATAAGGCGTGATTTCAATGCCAGTACCGAGCTTCTTCTCTTATCTACCAAACACATTAAGTAGTTCACATATCTCTAGGACGCATTCGTGGGGTAGGTCATATATAGAAAACCGGTATAGCCTTTGTAAAAAAAAATGCGCTTGAAGTTTTGTTAAAAGCTCAAGGTCAGGATCGCAAACCAAGGCCTGGTGTCAACGACACTGACCCTTTCATTTACATTTAAGCCTGTGCGAAGCGAATGCTTTTGCGTAGAGAAAGATGTAGCTTTAGGAGACAAAGCCTCTGGTGTCATCCAGACACAAGATATTGGCAGTCAGCCATTATTAATATAATCCTCACCAAAATCTGAAGGCAAATCTACCCAAATGACCCCGCACCAAGCGGCAGAGCTAATTCTGTCCCGCCACATACATTAACAGGTATTATGCAATTCCACACATAGCTGCAACTTTGCTGTGCATAATCCACACATCCATGCGCAGCCCTACGACAAACTTAGTTATCCTGGTTATTGATAATGCATTCGAATCTCTGTCCGCAACAATCTTGTGCGTATGTGCATCCGAACTTGATCGCTTCTTACTTCAACTGTGTTTGCAGGAAGTGATATTTGGTGTTGGTATGCTTTGCTCTGGGGTATTACACAGATTAAATGGCTAAGGTGATGCGCCCCCCCTTATTTTGGTAAATTACGTCGCACGCTTTAGCTCAAACTGTAGAGAAGACGATGCAGCCTAATCACTTCTTGAGTCGCGCTGTAAAGTCTCGTTGACACTGCTTTGGTGGCTGACGTCGTAATGCTTGGACTTCGACGAAATCCCGCGTCCGTTGAGGAAGAAGACGTACTTGGTCGCTTGGCGTAGTCAGTCTAGATCACCATCCGAGTTCGTGTCCCCGCTTTACAGCCGTTTAGCCGAACTTGTCGTTGCTCGCCAAACTTGTCTACTTCTTCGGTAGCGACCGCAATATGTGGACGCGTGCATGTAGCGACATACATCAGGTCTTTGAATATGCCATCATTTATCCCGTTCAGCCATTTTTGAGCGCTTCGAACTGCTTTCGCCGGCGTGTGCACGTCCTTAAAGTCTCTACGCCAAGCCGCTTGACAGCCTCTCGGATGTACTGATCTTTAATTCGAGTAATCTTGACAGTCTAGAGCAGAGCTACCCTTGTGTCACCTCGTACATACGCGGCATCAATTTAGTCTTTGTCACATTTATGTCATGAACTAACACATTGTCCGGGCGGTGCAATAATGCATCCGCTTTATCATTATATTGCTTTGACCCTGTGGCCCGAGTGGCTAATTGCTTGATCAAGTAATGAGAGGTGCCTAACTTGGTGCTCATTAGATCTAAAATCAGGAAGCCGGAAGCCAGGTGAGTGGACGTGCAATGACATCTAGAAGTGTGACTACTTACCTTATTTGCACCTAAAAAAACGCTTATCAACAGTAGGGTAAGCTGGACGGCCCGCTGACATAAAATGGCCCATAGTGTCGTGAACTGGGTCTCAAAATAGGTCGAATAGTGGACAGCATCCCACGCTAGAGGCAGCTTAGTCATGGCGCATGGGTTTCGGTAGCTTAAATATCCATCATTTTGCTGCCCCGTCTATCGATAATTTTCTCATACTTCACAGAGAAAGAGAGCCATCTAGTTTTTTTTTTTAAATCAGTAAGACAGCTCCGTAGTGGTGCTCAACGACAAAACTTACATCTTGTAGAGAGCTGGGCAGTTGAGCCTTGATTTTGACATTAGCATACATTATCGCAAAGTGAGGATTTGTCATGAACAGAATAATTTTGCTTCAACGTTCCCGACATTTGAACATAAGCTCCGATCGTATTTTCCGGCATCTGATTGCGGAAGCTGAAATCGATGGTAAAAATTGACAGGTCATAGACAATGCTAAATGGTCGATCTAGATCTGATAAAGACTAAAAACCGCCAGTAACAATCTTTATTCTTTTGTCAAATGCCTTAAGGTGCGTGATTTTTTATATATTATTTAAAACAGACTATACAATGGTTCCACCACTTTTGCACATAGTACCTATCTAAGTAATTGGCAGGGTCGAGTCGCGTCTAAATATCGTTTGAGCTCAATCAATTAAGAATATCTTGGCCGAGTCTTCGCTTTTCAAAGTAGAAAATTCAATACAGTATTATTTTTGCGCCGAGACTTCATTCATTTAATTTGATGTATAGCTCATTTGAGTACATGCGTGCTAAAATTGCTCGCAGATGGATATCGGGTTTTACACGTCCGTCTTTTTGCACGAGGATTACAAACTTCACATCCAAGTACAAAGGTCTCGAGCTTATACAGTTACGTCACTTGACGGATTAGCGTTGCAGCATCAGTTATGAGCTCTTAAAACATGATCAATCCCGACTACGCTCGGAGTACTGACCGCGGTCAATGATTGTCACTCGCTTGCATTAGAAGTTTTCGTTACGCGTTGTATTTGCCGAGCTAGTTGTACATAGCAAAATTCACCTTTTTGTTCATTCGCGCGTCCTTTCTAAACATGGACACATGTGCCAGCGTTGTAGCCACGTCGAGAATATCCAAGCGTGTAAGATGCATCATGTTCCAGTTGGCTTTTGTCGCAGCGTCTGACGTAAAATGGGATTTACTCCGCGCACTAAGTATATTTTTCGAGTTTTTCATGACTGCTGCATTCTCAAGTAATAATAGGTAGCATTGTCCTCTGGTTGTATGGTCATTATTATGTCAGTCTATTAAGTTTCTCAGCTCTATCATAGGTATCTTGTCAGAGCATTTACTAAAGGTATAAGCCCCAGGCTTACTTAATTTTAGATCGTAACTGTGTCTGCTGTCGTTATATATCGAATGTCGCCTTTAGACCCTTCCTGTCCAAGACAAAACGCCTTGTGCTTCTCGATGAGCGGATGGCTTCGTCATCTTCTCTTCGAAGAAATTGACGGGTAGAAAGGACGTTTCGGGTCGTGTCAATGTCGTCATGATCGGACCGACGTCTGCATTGTTGTACTGCAAGCTGCTGTACCAGATTCCTGCTTAAAGTCCTCAACATTTATAAGAAGGATAAGAAGAAAGCTGCTCCGGATGTATCAACCTTAGAACAACCATGTCGCGTCTCATAGATGGCGAGCACTGTCCACAAGAAGTGTATTACGCATCACTTCACGTACAGGGCTTTGTATACAGCTCCTTGGCCTGTAGCCAATCGTTTAATTAGCAAACGTCGTTAGCGACAAATATATCTAAGTGCCAAAAATAGACCCTCGTTGATACTGCTTTGATTTAAAACCAACCATACTATAACCTGTATACTGCAAATTCCTCTTCTTACGAGCATTGCTCAGTATTCAGTGAATCAATACACGCGCAGTTGTAAGGTTTTACTACCGCCTTGTCTTGAAGCTAGATATGTAAAGCATGATATGTACCCAATATTATGTCTGACGAATACAGATCTGTACTTTCCGCACCACTCCGCGTTTGAGCTTCCGCCGTCAGTATCACGACAACTAATTTATTGATCGACTTGGTCAAGTTTTTGCGTCAATAGCGCCATTTTATTTTAGCAGCGGTAGACTCACGACTCATAAAAGATCCACTAGGAGTAAAGAGTGTGGTCCCATCCTGAATTTGTGGCGCCCTAGCCACGACATACCTGATAATTCGCATTCAGGTCCGCGACCGATTCGCGGTCGGCGTCATCAAAGTGGATGAAGCACCCAATTTGATTTATAGGGATCTTAGAGTTTAAGGTGATGGCTGACCTCCTCTAATAGTGAAGCACTAAGATACTTGACCGACGCTTCAAAATCGATACAAAAGTCGATGGCTTACCGAAATCATTCACGGCTACCTCAACAGCAAGTAAATCAGGGCTACTTAAAATTAAACTTCGACCGTCTCGCGCCTCTAGGTAATGTCTTTATCAGCGGAATCCTGGACGACTGTTTAAACGTGGGATTGACTCCCTGAAACTTGGCTTTTGGTGCAGGCAGCAATAATCACAGATGGGATGCCTCAATGCTAGCCAGCACTTCGAAGGCCCACCTTGTTCTCATCAGCATATTTAAAATACTCAGAGTCGAACCGCCTGCTGGCTTCGAGCCTTACTCTCTCTACCCGAACAGCTTTAAATCAATTTGGCAAGCAAAACTGCTCTTACGGGGTCTTTATTAGAGGTAGGGGGAACACAAACCACCTCCGTCCGGATCGTTCTCGAGTACAGCAGACTTGACAACAGCCTTTTCTAAGGCATAATTACCGGCTATCCCAGTCCAACAGTAATTGTTTTTAAAATAGTATAGCGTGCTACCGGCTTTTTTCCTTCTACACCTTGTTAATCCTGTAAATTAATCTATAGATAAATGTGAATAAATGTTCTACAAGATTTTTGGGATCTAGGGGCCACCAATTACAGCAGAATATCATTTAAAAGATATAAAGTGTCATGCTGTATAAGAGTTTCGAAAGAAAAAAACAACAACAGAGTTAAACTTGCAAGCGTAAAATTTAAATATTTTGAGGATATTGCCCGACAATTACCGAAGCCGAATCGATAATTTCTATAAAGACGTAGTATAAGCTTTAAGTTCGACACGCAAAAACTATTCAAATTAAGGATTCACGGAATGAAGACTCCTAGGCTCTAAAAGACTACAAAGTCGGTTTGGATGCAAATTTTGACGACTGCACATATTAACGTTTTGGATCAATGCGCTTACTAAGCCGTTTTGTAACTCCACTAATGCATCACTTGGAAGGCGAAAGATGTCCCGCAAAGGTATGGCATTCAGAAGCCTCTTTGAAGGCAGCAGCAGAAAGAAGAACGCGTTTGCCCACGTCAGCAGCAATAGAACGACTCTCATATTTGTTTACACTCGTGGCAAAAGGAAAATGGTTTCAGCTTATATGATAGTGTATAATTATGTCGCAGATTGCACATCGACAACGCGCTATGTAAAAATTGTGCATGGTATAAAACTGCATTTGTCGGTGCAAAAAGTATTGTTGTATCTGTCTGGTGATGATCAGTTGTCTTCATTGAACATATTGATAACTTGCATATGGAAATGATTAAAATCTATTGGATGATTCAAAGGTCGCGGTATCCATTAAAGTGCCAATATATTTCTTGTGTCGGGCACAAGATGGACTTTAACGTAGCAAATCTGAAACGAATCACCTGTGCATGGTCGTATTAATGATAATTATTAGTTCAATTTGCTAATTTATTTGAAGAACACATTTTTTACAAGTCCTGTCCTACCAACACGTGTTTGATAGTTGCACTGTGAATAATTGATTGCGATGACATTAGCTTGTATTGACAATTAGTGGGTCAATTACGATGCGCCAATAAAGCATCACAAGTTGCTGTATAACCGCTTTGTAGATTTGCGTCAAAATGTGGTATGATGAGCACTGTAGTATCAAAGCTTTTTTTTAGGCTTTTCAACACTGTGGCGGGTTCGCAAACTTAATCTTTTTTGCGTGCAACAATGGGTGTGATGAAACAAGCTTTATTGTGGGCAAAGAAATGCTACAAAATGACAATTTAGTCGTTTTAAATCCTTTGTCTGGACTGAATTTGGCCATGTCGTTCGAAAATTGGATTGAGTTTCAGCAGTGAAAAAGTGTAATTTTTACGGCAATTAGTACCCATAAGCAGACGCTGAGTTTGCATCTGACACTTTTTATTCTACAGTAAATAAGAATCCTCACGAGTTGCGTTAATCTGTAAAGCACAAAGTAGAGGCTTGCAAGACACCTGTGAAGAACGAGCACTGTATTGAAATATTGAAGGGATACTGTTTAACTTTACAGTAGTATTAGAATAGAGCATGGAAAAACTGTTACGTGGATTACAAGATCTCTTGTACTGCTCAAATTTTGCTATTCTATGCACCAATATTGAAAAAACCTGAGAACGACAACAACAAAAATGCAATGTTGGAACTACGCAGTTACTCGATTAAGCAAAGGGTAAAATTTTCGAAAAGCATTAATTAAGGACAAGAAAACTCAAACGGATCTAATTAATGCAATATTTTCTAGACTTTACTAAAATAAAGCTAGCAGTAGTTTACGTCTCGCACAGCCCTGTTGCAGTCGTTGATTTCAACGCATCAGGCGTGTACCCCCAACATCAATTGGTCTATAATGTAATTAATTTTAGCTCACGTCATCTGGAATTTCTGCGCTATGAGCGCGTAATTTGACGTAACAGTCGTCATTGTAATTATTCCGATAATTACCGTTACGCCATATGATTACATTCTTCTCAAAATACATATGCAACGGTACTATTAATCGCAAAAGACGATAACATGGTTTAGGCCAGAAGAATGCTCGAGATGTCCCATCGTCAATAGAGTCGAGAGGTTGATTAAATCAGGACATGAAAATGCTGAATGAAGAAAAGGGAAATAACAGCTATCAGGATGGTTGCATTAGTTGGCTGAGTGCAACCAGTTAGATTGTAGAAAGATGAGAATATGTTAGAGTTCTCCGTAATAAATCACTTCTCTGTCTGCTGAAGCCAACCAGCATTCCTTGTCCTTAACCAAATTCACCCCGCTCGCCGCTCACGCGTCATCCGAAGACCGTCCTCAAAGAAGCTTTCTTTGCGACTGTGGTTCAAAGTAGCACTTGTCGTGTCGAATCCAAATGCTAAACACAAGTGCAGTCACGGTCATATGTTAACAAGCGAGTCATCCTGCGATTACTTTTTGAGCCACATAGTGGGAAATACCTAATTGCAAAAAAATTCTTCTAAGCACGATTTTAACGTTCATTAATGTTTGTGTGGTCGCACACTAGCTTTGTAGAAATACCTAGATCGGTCTGTGATTTGGTGAGTTTTTCTTTTGGTAAATTCCTATCCCGGTGCTAAAAATACGGAGAATACCTTCAAGTTAGCTACCCATTTGGCTTTGCTTAATCTACATTCGATGTCCTTAAACAGTTTCATCCGGTTTCGGTGTATGGGAAAACAAAGGACTCGCGAGCTCACAAGCCCTATTATGGACACCACTGAGTTCCAAACAAGCCATTACAAGGAGCTTGTTTAGATCTAAAACAACTTGTGATTGATGATGGTGATATAGTTGGAGCTTGATCAACTCATCCGGAACAAATCCCCAAAAAAATGGCTTAGGTGTCAGAAATTTTGTGCACGACTTCATTGAAAACCCAAAAGCCGTATTTAGCAAGATCAGGAATTCTTGAAAGAACCAACAGGCGATTCTGCTAATTTGTACAGAAAACATAGACGGTATATATTTTTTTTAACAATTTCCGTTTTATCCTTAAGGTTTGATTGAAGTCCAGTAGATTATACATAGAGAGCTGTTAATTCCAGCATGTATGGCTCAACAAAGAGGCCGCACGGCTGAGCGCTCTTCTACAAACTCAAATTTTCGTCAGCAGAGCAAAAACAGAGATTTCGACGACAATGAGAACTCACAGTCAACGTCACGCTCAGGCACACGAGCGCCGACTACGCAAGATGCGGCAAGTGCCAAAGACCAAGCGAATTCAATCGTTCAGGCTAATATAACTTCCTCTGCAGCGACAAGACAAGAAACATTGTCCATGCTGCAACTACTAATGTTTCTTACTTTAATAAAACAGCAATATCAAGCTCAGATGCAGGCTTTAATGCAAGTCCAAATGTGACAGGCTGATTAAAGTTTTGAGTGTCGCGTCGCATCAAAAGGCAATCTGAAGGAGGAGATCACTCCTGTTTATGAACGAAGGACTGGTAAAGATGTTTGATTACAGTCTTCGCAACCGAACAGTACTACTCCAATATGTCGAACTCAATAATAACAGAGTCGTCCGATTTTATAATGCTTATCTCAAGTAATTTTGACATATTCGTTTTAAAATGGTCTCGTGCCTTTAAACCAACTGAGAGCGCGTGAATGTTCACAAGACATAAGCACTTTTAAAACTTGACTGCGCACATGCTTTAGATCTTAGGATTTCAAATAAGATCTTCGAGAGCATGTTTTACCTGAAACAAAGAGAAGCTAACCACGAGTACGTCCCTAAGATCCAGGACTTGATAACTCAAACTAAATTGCAAACCAGTGAGCTGTAAAAGCGCACATTTTTCTCGAATGGGTTACGGAATAAAACCGCGAAAGAAGTCAAGGACGAAAGTCCGAGTATTTTTCATGAGACCATTAAAATTGCCTTTAACTTCGGGTTTTCCCAATACTCGGGTAGACCAAACTGTGTATCGGCGAATATGTTCTAGACGGCACTCATTAAATGGGGCTATCGTGCGAACATGTCACGACCTCAAAAGACAAGATGTTTTGGAAAGATTAAATCCAAGAACGACGACATACTGAATCGGAAACATGTAACAATTGTGGTGTAAGCGGCCACGTGTTACCGCAATGAACTTCTTCAGGGCATTAGGATGCAAATCGTTAGTGTTTTTAGGTGCACTATATGCTATCCTCGAAGCAGAAACTCAAGTTCATAAAATCGTTGGTTAAAAGAATCCTGCAACTGTCTTCGAAGATGATAAATGTAGTCTTGAAGATGCATTCAAAGACTTGGTGAAGCGACTAGAGCTCGAAGTGACCGAGGGCGAGATGATGCAAGTCGACCTCGGTTACGATTAGGTCGTGCACCACCCTTGACAAACTATTAACATGATCAGGTTTCCCTTCGCCATCAGTAACATTCCAAAATATGCCTGCTCCTAAACATGGGGATGTTATCATTGGTATGATAAGACTTTGTGAGCAAAACCCAGATATTAGCTGAACTACGGGGCGCATGGCTCCCTGCATTAACACGGAGCACTACGCCGAATATCAATTTAACCAGCGGAATCAAAGTCCGGCCAGAGAAAGTGTTGGACAACGCAAGGCTCGCATAGAGTAGGGCCGCAAAATTCTTAATCTTTATCGATCACAGGGCCACCATAGTCGTCCAGGAATGACGCGGCTACTTTCTTTTCGCCATATCCTGAGAATTTTGCATCACGACAAAGGCATTAAGGCGATCTTCGTCGTCAACCCGCATGATTTCAGGAAGGCTGAGCGTTCCAAAAAAAGGGATGAGAATCGCCTAGAGTAATTCGGCGTATGAAATGCTGCGCAAGTATGCGAACAAAGAGTTTCTCACAGAGCTTCCAGGCGAGACACCTTCAGTGCGAGAATAATTAAAGCACAAAATCTTGCTCAAGCCTGGTACCAAACGAAATCGTCGAACAATGGCGATAGAACCCTGAACAACGCACAACAATCCAATAGTGGAGGCCTTTTTCGACCAAGTACGTCTGCCTTTTTTGCACCAACGTTTTCTGACAAAAGAACTGGTGATTGGCGTATTGTAAACGTTTACCATCAACTAAACTCAGATACAGTCTTGCCGGGACTGATTGGAAGCCCCGCTACGTTAACTGGTTTTTGTAAAAAGTCAAAAAATTTCGAACTTGCCAGCCACTTCACTCTTGCTCTTGATCAGAGAAAGCGCAACATATCGTGATTAATCATCCACAAACGTAAGAACGTACTTGGCACCACCCTTCGGGGCAGTGCTCAATGGCCCCAAAACATCTGTGTGAACACGCTTCAACACATGTGTCGTCTATGTCATCGAACAAGACGGAAATACCGTGACCGTCTGCTTGCCCTTCAAACACCCGGCACACAATGTTTCCACACTTTTCTTGATAACTGGGATACCATTAGCTAACCGCTGTGTCCTGATCAGCGCATCCTTGATGGGGTGCCCCATGCGGGCATGCCAAAGCTCCCACTGATCGATTTTCATCCCCGGAATAATCAACGAGACAAGCTTCTTCTTGCTCACAGTCAAGGAAATACGACTTTCCAACTTTTGTACCCGACGCAATCGCTTGCTTCTTGTTCCAGATGAAACATGACGAACACGAAAACTATACACTTATATCACGCTCTGCCAGCTTGCCAACCGACAGCAACCTCCTCATTAGTCCGGTAATGTGCAGAAATTCAATTATGCGAATGCCCATTCCATCCAAAACAGTCGGTGTCACCGTGCCGGCTCCTTTTAACGAGCAACTTCTTCCCGTCTGCAACTTTGATTCTAGCTTCTAGGCCCTTGTAATCAAACAAGTCCTTCCTGTGAGGGGTCATGTGGGAAGTTGCTCCATTGTCAATCAGCCATCCCGATGACTTCCCTTCACCAACAGCAAATCCCGTGTCGTCGCTGTTGAATCTTTTACCGGCCGGGCAGTTTCGTTATATGTGTCAAAACTGGTCACAGTTGAAGCAGTTGCCCTTGAATCCGCCTTTATTGCGTCCTCTCGTGAATTGTCCCGTCCACAAAACTTCTGAATTTTCTAGCATTTCCATTTACGCGAAACGCTTTCTCCGTAGCTTCTTTCCTCTGCAGCTTCTCCTTACCTTCAATCAACGTAATGTCCCTCGCATTCTCCACAATTGACGAAATTAAGTCATACGCCAAAGCTAGAGCGCTGAGAAGTACCACCAGCTGGCGTGAATCATCAATTGGCTCTCCCGTAGTGAGAAGCCTCGCCACTAGCTCGTCAAAAGAGTCCAGGAGCTCTGCCATACTTGTTCCACTTTCAATTTTGAACTCGTGTAGTCGACGAGTTATCACCACACGATTGTGAAGAGTCGAGCGATTGTAGAAATCGCGGAGGGTGACCCACGCCTCCATAGCGCGCGTAACCGACCGAATCTTGGTCTGGTGCTGGATCTCAACGCCTTAACAAATGATGCCTAGCGCCTTGGCATCATTAACCAGCCACGTCTCCGTGACGTCCTTGTCTTCCTTGGCGGCCAAAATGTGTCCCAGGAGACCCTTTCGCGCCAGAATTTTGCCCATGTTGAACTTCCAATAGTAATAGTTACCACTTCTTAAGAGGACTTCGGTGCGCTTGTAAGCCATAGTGGGTGAAGACGTTGCTAAAGAAGGAAGGCTTGTTGTAGCTGTCAACCTGTTGAGTAAAAACTAAAAACCGAAGTGAAATTTTTTATCAAAACCAATGAATGGCTACCATATGTAATTACGAACTATGATGTACTTGTTATTACTGTAACGCTATCCGCCTATTAAACATGCATTCAGCGGGTCAAGTTTTTTCAACTCTATTACGATGTGAACCAAGAAACCTAAAGCCGATTTTAGTATCTTCATCATGCCATATTTTGTATCATTGTTAACAGGACAGAAGTTCGAGTTATACCAGCTTTTTGTAGTTAATGATCAGCCGCTTATAATTACGCAAGTGGGGACGACGAGTGGAGGAAGGATCGTCACGACCATAAACCTGTCCAGAAAGTGAAAAACAAAGTCAACATGATTACCATTACTGTTTTCTCAGGGATGACATAAAACATTCAAGTTTCAATAAGCGCTCCTTTTTCGGTGGTTTTTGTGTCCAGGTGTGCAGTCGAAAGCTCATTTCACATAGCTGTATGAGTTGATTGCGCTTTATCTCAAAAATCGATATAATGAGAAGATAAAGTCAAAGAGAAGCTCATGAATACTAGATTCGGGATTAGATTGACACCTGATACTCGGAGGCGTAGACATGTGGACTCAAGCATGGATCTAGGTCTTTGTTAGAGCTCAGTATGATGCGATCATGTCATATATAGGTCGCCTGCATTTCTTTGCTCTAAAACAGAAATCTCATAC
>RCHQ01000318.1:0-44187 GCA_003676415.1 Plasmopara muralis
GTCAATACTGCTCCATTAAAAGCGCTAGTTCTTCCTACGGCCTCAAAGACGGCCAATCTTATTTAGTCGTCATACCGAAACGCGTTTTAAGCGGACCATAGCGAATACTGCTCCATTTGAAGTGCTGATTCGTCCTACGGCCTCGGATACGTTCACTCAAGCTCCCTGGCCATGCCGACACGCGTTTCGAGCAAAACCCAGCAATTACCGCTCAATTAAAAGTGCCGACTGTCGGTATGACGAGGAAACAAGATTGGCCGTCATTGGAGCCGTAGGATGAACTAGCGCTTTTAATAGAGCAGTATTGACTAACTTACGCTAAAAATGCGTGTCTGCCTGCTTTTGGTATTATAAGTCAAGTTTCATCAGCTTTTGCTAAAGGAAACTGGATTGGCCGTACCTGAGGCAATAGGAAGTATCGTCGCTTCAATTGGAGAAGTATTCGCAAAGTTTCGCTCGAAACGCGTGTCTGTATGTCCAGGAAACTGGATTGGCCGCATCTGAGGGAATAGGAAGTATCGTCGCTTCAATTGGAGTAGTATTCGCTAAGTTCCGCTCGAAACGCGTGTCTGTAGGTCCAGGAAGCAAGATTGACCGTATCTAACGCAATAGGAAGAATCGGTGCTTCGATTGGAGCAGTACTCGCTAGATTTTGCTTCAAACGCGTGTCTGCACTTAAAGGAAGCTTGATCGGACGTATCAGAGGTAATAAAAAGAATTGTCGCCTCAAATGGAGTAGTATTCGCTAAGTTTCGCTTAAAAGCGGGTCGGCATGGTCAGATAGCAAGATTGGCCGTATTTGAGGCAAAAGGAAGAATTGGTGCTTTTTAGGGAGCGATATTCGCTATGTTTCGCTTGAAACGCGTGTCGGCATGGCCAGGGAGCTTAAGTAAACGTATCCGAGGTCGTAGGATGAATCGGCACTTCAAATGGAGCATTATTCGCAAAGTTCCGCTTAAAACGCGTTTCGGTATGACCAGGAAACAAGATTGGCCGTCTTTGGGGCCGTTGGAAGAACTAGCGCTTTAAATAGAGCAGTATTGACAACTTACGCTTAAAATGCGTGTCTGCTCTTAGAGGAAACTGGATTGGCCGCATCTGAGGGAATAGGAAGTATCGTCGCTTCAATTGGAGTAGTATTCGCTAAATATCGCTCGAAACGCGTGTCTGTATGTCCAGGAAGCAAGATTGGCCGCATCTGAGGCAATAGGAAGTATCGTCACTTCAATTGGAGTAGAATTTGCTAAATATCGCTCGAAACGCGTGTCTGTATGTCCAGGAAGCAAGATTGGCCGCATCTGAGGCAATAGGAAGTATCATCACTTCAATTGGAGTAGTATTTGCTAGGTTTCGCTTAAAAGCGGGTCGGCATGGTCAGGAAGCAAGAGTAACCGTATTTGAGGCAAAAGGAAGCATTGGTGCTTTTTAGGGAGCGATATTCGACATGTTTCGCTTGAAACGCGTGTCGGCATGGCCAGGGAGCTTAATTAAACGTATCCGAGGCCGTAGGAAGAATCGGCACTTCAAATGGAGCAGTATTCGCAAAGTTCCGCTTAAAACGCGTTTCAGTATGACCAGAAAACTTTATTGGTCGTCTGTGAGCCCGCAGGAAGAATCGGCGTTTTATATCGAGCAGTATTCGCTAAGTTACGCTTGAAACGCGTGTCGGTATGGCCAGGGAGCTTAAGCGATCGTTGCCGCGACCGTTGGAAGAATCGGCGCTTCAAAATGAACAGTATTCGCTAAGTTACGCTTGAAATGCGTGTCTGCATGTCCAGGAAGCTAGCTTGGCCGTATCTAAGGCAATAGGAAGAATCGGCGCTTTAATCAGGGCAGTATTCGCTAGGTTTCGCTTGAAACGCGTTTCGGCATGGCCACGAAGCTTGATTGGCCGTATCTGAGGCCGTATGAACAATCGGCGCTTTAAATTGAGCGGTATTCGCTAGCTTACGGTTAATACTTGTGGTTTCATGTCCAGGAAGCGTATCTGAGGCAGTAGGAAGAGTCGGCGCTTTAAATGGAGCAGTATTTGCTAAATCACGCTTGAAACGCGTGTCGTCATGGCCAGGAAGCTAAAGTGAACAAAACTGAGGCCGTAGGGAGAATCAGCGCTTTAAATGGAGAAGTATTCGCTAAGTCACGCTCAAAACGCGTGTCTGTATGACCAGGAAACTTGATTGGCCGTATCTGAGGCCATAGGAAGGATCGGTGCTAAAATTGGAGCAGTATTCGCTAAGTTACGCTTGAAACGCGTGTCGGCACGGCCAGGAAGCTAGATCGGACGTATCTGAGGCCGTAGGAAGATTCGGCGCTTCAATTGGAACAGATTTTATCCAAAACTGCAGCTCTTACAAAAGAGTGTTTAAATCTCGGTTGCCTCTGTCTCGTTTGCACATACATACGTATACAAATCGTTTGTTTTGAAGCCGTAAGACGCTTCAGCTCTTCAAAAGAATCATTATTTACTAAGTTATGGCTATGTATCGTCTGCACATGATCATGGAAACAGATCGAGCTGTTCTGAGGCCTTCAGACGCTTCAGCTTTTCAAGGGGACCGGTTTTCGATGCGTTGTGGCTCTGTGTCGTTTGAGGCGACAGATCAAGCTGTTTTGAGGCTCTGAGACGCTTAAGCTCTTCAGAAGGACTACTGTTCACTACGTTATGGCTCTGTTTCGTCTGCGCATGCTAATGAAAACAGTTCGATCTGATCTGAGTCCCTGAGACGCTTCAGCTCTCCAGATGGACTATTATTAACGAAGTCATGGCTCTGTTTGTCTGTGCATGTGTTTAAAGACAATTTGATCGGTTTAGAGGCCGTGAGAAAACGCAGCTCTTCAAACGGACCGTTTATCACTATGTTTTGATTCTGTGGCGTCTGCACATGCTAAGACAAAAGCCCAAGCTGTTCTGAGACCTTGAGACGCTTCAGCTCTTCCGAAGGATCGTCATATCTTAAGTTATGGCTCTGTCTCGTCTGCACATGCTTAGGGAGACAGATCGAGCTGTTCTGAGGCCTTGAGATGCTTCATCATGTCAAATGAACCATTGTTTATTGAGTAACGGCTCGGTCTCGTCTGCGTATTCTTAGCTTATTAAGTAATAAGTCAGTCTTGTCTACGCATGCTTAGGAAGATTTTTCATTAAGAAAGGACTCCGTCTCGTCGGCGCATGCTTAAGGAGACAGATCGATTTGTTCTGATGCTCTGAGATGCTTCAGCTCTTCTAGAGGACCATTGTTCACTAAGTCATGACTCTGTTTGTCTGCGCATGCTTAAGAAGACGATCTAATCTGTTTAGAGGCCATAAGACGCTTCAGCTCTTCAAGCGGACCATTTATCACTATGTTACGGATCTGTGTCGTCCGCACATGCTTAGAAGAAAGATCAAGCTGTTCTGAGGCCTTGAGACGCTTCAGCTCTTCAGAAGGGCCATTATATCTCAAGTTATGACTTTGTCCTGTCTGCGCATGCTTAGGGAGACAGATCGAGCTGTTCCGAGGCCTTGATACGCTTCAGCATTTCAAAAGAACCATTGTTCATTAAGTAATGGCTCGGTCTCGTCTGCGTATACTCAGGTAGATTATTCATTAAGTAATGACTCTGTCTAGTCTTGTCTGCGCGTGCTTGGCGAGGTAGATGACTTTGTTCCGAGGCCTTGGGATGCTTCAGCTCTTCAAAAGAATCATTTTTCACCAAGTTATGGCTCTGTTTGTCTGCGCATACAATTCGATCTGTTTGGAGGTCGTTAGACGCTTCAGCTCTCGAAGAGGATATCACTAAGTTATGGATCGGTGTCGTCTCTACATGCTAAGACGAAAGGATCAAGCTGTTTTGAGGCCTTGAGACACTTAAGCTTTTAAAAGAGTCATTATACATTAAGTTATGGCTTTGTTCCGTCTGCGCATGCTTCATGAGACAGATCGAGCTGTTCTAAGGCTTGAGACGCTTCAGCATTCCAAGAGAATCATTGTTCATTAAGTAGTGGCTCTGTCTCGTCTGCGTATACTTAGGGAGACAGATCGATTTGTTCTGAGGCCTTGGGACGCTTCAGCTCTTCTAGAAAACCATTGTCCACTAGGTTATGACTCTGTTTGTCTGCGAGTGCTTAAGAAGACGGTTTGATCTCTTAGAGGCCGTGAGACGCTTAAGCTTTTAAATAGGACCATTCATCACTAAGTTATGGATCTGTGTCGTCTGCACATGCTAAGAAAAAAGATCAAGCTGTTCCGAGGCCTTGAGACGCTTCAGCTCTTCAAAAGATCATTACTCATCAAGTAATGGCTCTGTATCGTCTGTGCGTATTAAGGAAGACAGATCGAGCTATACTGAGACCTTGGGACGCCTCAGCTCGTCAAGAGGACCATTTTTCGATGAGTTATGGCTCTGTGTCGTTCAAAGGGAAAGATCGAGCTGTTTCGAGGCTCTGAGACGCTATAACTCTTTAAAAGGACCATTGTTGGCCAAGTTTTGGCTCTGTTTCATCGGTGCATGCTAAAAAAACAGTTCGATACGTTCTTAGTGTCTGAAACGCTTCAGTTCTTCAAAAGGACCATTATTTACTAAGGTATGGCTCTGTTTGTCTGCGCATGCTTAGGAAGACAGTATGATATGTTTAAAGGCCGTGAGACACTTCAGCTTTTCAAGAGGACCATTTATCACTAAGTTATGGTTCTGTGTCGTCTGCACATGTTAAGAACATTGGTCCAGCTGTTCTGAGGCCTTTAGATGCTTCAGCTCTTCAAAAGGACAAATATATCCTCTGTTATGGCTTTGTCTCGTCTGCGCATGCTAAATGAGATTGATCGAGCTGTTATGAGGCCTTGAGATGCTTCAGCTTTTCAAAAGAACCGTTTTTCGAAAGGTTATGGCTTTGTGTCGTTTAAAGGGAAAAATCGAGCTGTTATGAGGCTCTGAGACGCTTTAACTCTTTAAAAGGATCATTGTTGACCAAGTTATGGCTCTGTTTCGTCTGTGCATGCTAAAAAAGACAGTTCGATATGTTCTTGGTATCTAAAACGTTTCAGCTCTTCAAAAGGACCGTTATTCATCAAATTATGGCTATGTTGATACGCGCATGCTTAGGAGGACAGTATGATCTGTTTAGAGGCCTTGAGACGCTTCAGTTCAAGAGGACCATTTATCACGAAGTCATGGTTTTGTGTCTTCTGCACATCCCAAGAGGAGAGATCCTTTATTGTTGAGGCCTTGAGACGTTTCAGCTCTTCAAAAGGACAACTATTTCTTGATTTATGGCTCTGTTTCGTCTGCGCATGCTTTTGGAGACAGATCGAGCTGTCTTGAGGTCGTGAGACGCTTCAGTCGTTCAAAAGGACCATTATATCTTAAGTTTTGGCTCTGTGTGTCTGCGTATTTTCGATCTGTTTAGAGACCGTGATACGTTTCAGCTCTTCAAGAGAGCCATTTATCACTTAGTCATTGTTCTGTGTCGCCTGCACACGCTAAGAGGGAAGATCAAGCTGTTCTGAGGCCTTGCGACGCTTCAGCTATTCAAAAGGACCATTATATCTAAACTTATGGCTCTGTACCGTCTGCGCATGCTTGGGAAGATAGATCGAGCTGTTCCGAGCCTTCAGCCTTTCAAAAGAACCATTGTTCATTAAGTAATGATTCTGTCCCTTCTGGGCATGATTAAAGAGACAGATTGAGCTGTTCTGAGGACGTGAGACGTTTCAGCTCTTCAAGCGGACCATATTCAAGTTAGTTATGGCTTTGTGTCGTCTGTAGGAAAGATCGATCTGTTCCGATGCTTCAGCTCTTCAAAAGAACCTTTTTTTAAAGTTTGAGTCTGCCTTATTTGCACAAACGTAGGTATACAGATCGTTTGTTTTCAGGCCTTGAGACGCTTCGGCTATTCAGAAGGACCATTACTTACTAAGGTATGGCTCTGTTTGTCTGCGCATGCTTAGAAAGACAGTATGATATGTTTAAAGGCCGTGAGACACTTCAGCTTATCAAGACGACCAATTATCACGAAGTTATGGTCCTGTGTCGTCTGCACATGCTAAGACGGAAGGATCAAGCTGTTTGAGGCCTTGGGACGCTTCAGCTCCTCAGACGGACCATGATATTATAAGTTATGGCTCAATCTAGTCTGCGCATGCTTGGGGAGATAGATTGAACTGTTCTGAGGCCTTGAGACGCTTCAGCATTTCAAAAATACCATTGTCATTTAGTAATGGCTCCGTCTCCTATGCGCATGCTTAAGGTAATTATTCATTAAGTATTTACTCTATTTCGTCTGCGCATGCTTTTAGAGACAGATCGAGTAGTTCTGAGGCCTTAAGACGCTTCAGCCCTCCAAAAGGACCATTGTTTGATAAGTATTGACTCTGCCTCGTCTGCGCATGCTTAGGGGGACAGATCGAGCTTTTCTGAGGCTTTGAGACGCTTCAGCATCTCAAAAGGACTATTGTTCATTAAGTAATAGCTCTCTCTCCTCTGCGCATGCTTAGGGAGATTATTTATTACGCGTCTACGCATGATCAAAGAGACAAATCGAGTTGATCTGTGGACTTGAGACGCTTCAGCTCATCGAGAGGACCATATTTAACTTAGTTGTGGCTTCGTGACGTCTGCAGGAAAGAGGCTTCAGCGCTTCAATAGGACCATTTTTACTAAGTTTGGCTCTGTCTCGTTTGCACATAGGTAGATATACAGATCGTTTAATTTTGAGGCCGTGAGACGCTTCAGCTCTTCAGAAGAACCATTATTTACTCGTTATGGCTCTGTTTCGTCTGCGCATGCTTGGGAAGATAGATCGAGCTGTTCCGAGCCTTCAGCCTTTCAAAAGAACCATTGTTCATTAAGTAATGATTCTGTCCCTTCTGGGCATGATTAAAGAGACAGATTGAGCTGTTCTGAGGACGTGAGACGTTTCAGCTCTTCAAGCGGACCATATTCAAGTTAGTTATGGCTTTGTGTCGTCTGTAGGAAAGATCGATCTGTTCCGATGCTTCAGCTCTTCAAAAGAACCTTTTTTTAAAGTTTGAGTCTGCCTTATTTGCACAAACGTAGGTATACAGATCGTTTGTTTTCAGGCCTTGAGACGCTTCGGCTATTCAGAAGGACCATTACTTACTAAGGTATGGCTCTGTTTGTCTGCGCATGCTTAGAAAGACAGTATGATATGTTTAAAGGCCGTGAGACACTTCAGCTTATCAAGACGACCAATTATCACGAAGTTATGGTCCTGTGTCGTCTGCACATGCTAAGACGGAAGGATCAAGCTGTTTGAGGCCTTGGGACGCTTCAGCTCCTCAGACGGACCATGATATTATAAGTTATGGCTCAATCTAGTCTGCGCATGCTTGGGGAGATAGATTGAACTGTTCTGAGGCCTTGAGACGCTTCAGCATTTCAAAAATACCATTGTCATTTAGTAATGGCTCCGTCTCCTATGCGCATGCTTAAGGTAATTATTCATTAAGTATTTACTCTATTTCGTCTGCGCATGCTTTTAGAGACAGATCGAGTAGTTCTGAGGCCTTAAGACGCTTCAGCCCTCCAAAAGGACCATTGTTTGATAAGTATTGACTCTGCCTCGTCTGCGCATGCTTAGGGGGACAGATCGAGCTTTTCTGAGGCTTTGAGACGCTTCAGCATCTCAAAAGGACTATTGTTCATTAAGTAATAGCTCTCTCTCCTCTGCGCATGCTTAGGGAGATTATTTATTACGCGTCTACGCATGATCAAAGAGACAAATCGAGTTGATCTGTGGACTTGAGACGCTTCAGCTCATCGAGAGGACCATATTTAACTTAGTTGTGGCTTCGTGACGTCTGCAGGAAAGAGGCTTCAGCGCTTCAATAGGACCATTTTTACTAAGTTTGGCTCTGTCTCGTTTGCACATAGGTAGATATACAGATCGTTTAATTTTGAGGCCGTGAGACGCTTCAGCTCTTCAGAAGAACCATTATTTACTCGTTATGGCTCTGTTTCGTCTGCGCATGCTAAGGAAGACAGTTCAATCTGTCTAGAAGCCTTGAGAGACTTCAATTTTAAAAAACTACCATTTATCAATAAATTATGGTTCTGTGTCATCTGTACATGCTAAGACGGAAGGATCAAGCTGTTCTGAGGCCTTGAGACGCTTTAGCTCTTCAGAAGAACCATTATTCACTAAGTTATGGCTCAATCTAGTCTGCGCATGCTAAGGGAAATAGATCCAGCAATTCTGAGGCTTTGAGACGCTTCGGCATTTCAAAAATACCATTGTTCATTAAGTAGTGGCTCGGTCTCGTCAGCGTATGCTCAGGTAGATTATACATTAATCAAGGACTCTGTCTCGTCTGCGCGTGCTTAGGAGACAGATCGATTCGTTCGGAGGCCTTGGGACGCTTCAGCTCTTCAAAATGACCACCTATCACCAAGTTTATGGCTCTGTTTGACTGCACATGCTTAGGAAGACAGTTCGGTCTGTTTGGAGGCCGTGAGACGCTTCAGCTCTTCAAGAGGATATCACTAAGTTATGGATCTGTGTCTTCTGCACATGCTAAGACGGAAAGCTCAAGCTGTTTTTGAGGCTTCAAGACGCTTTAGCTTTTCAAAAGGACCATTATATCTTAAGTTATGGCTCTGTTCTGTCTGAGCATGCTTAGTGAGGCAGATCGAGCTGTTCTGAGATTTTGTGACGTCTCAGCAATTCAAAAGGACTATTGTGCATTAAGTAATGGCTCTACCTCGTCTGCGCATGCTTAGGGAGACCGCTCAAGCTGATTTGAGACCTTGAGAAGCTTCAGCTCTTCCAAAGCATCATCCTTTACTGAGTTTTGGCTCTGTTTCCAATACGCATGCTTACAGCCCGAACTGTCTTCTTAATCATTCCCAGACGGGATAGACGTGACAGAGCCATAACTTAGTGAAAAAATGGTCTTTTTGGAGAGCTGAAGCGTCTCAAGGCCTCAGAAAAGCTTGATCTTTCCCTTATCATGTGCAGACGATACAGAACCATAAGTTAGTGATAAATGGTCTTTTGGAAGAGCTGAAGCGTCTCACGACCACTAAACAGATTGAACTGACTTCTTAAGCATTAGCAGACAAACAGAGCCATTACTTAGTGAAAAATGATTCTTCTGAAGAGCTGAGGCGTCCCAAGGCCTCAGAACAGCTCTGTCTGTCTTCCTAAGTTTGCACAGACGATACAGAGCCATTCCTTGAGGAATAATGATCTTTTTGAAGAGCTGAAGCGTCCGAAAAGATTTGAACAGCTCGATCTGTCTCTATAAGCATGTGCAGACGGGACAGAGCCATTACGTAATGAAAAATGGTCCTTTTGAAGAGCCGAAGTGTCTCAAGGCCTCAGAAAAGCTCGATCTTTCCATCTTAGCATGTGCGGACGACACAGATCCATAAATTAGTAAGTAATCTATCCTTTGAAGAGCTGGAACATTTCAGAGCCTCAGAACAAATCGGACTGTCTTCCTAAGCATGATCAGACGAAACAGAGCCATAACTAAGTTAATAATGGTCTTTTTGAAGAGCTGCAGAGTATTACAACCTCAAAATAGATCGAACTGTCTTCATAAGCATGCACAGATAAGAAATGATTCTTTTGAAGAGCTTAGGCCTCAGAATAGATCGATCTTCCCTTCTAAGCATGTGCAGACAATACAAAACCATAACTTAGTGAAAAATGGTTTCCTTGAGAGCTGAAGCGTCTCACGGCCTCAAAACAGATCGAACTGTCCTCCTAAGCATGCGCAGACGAAATAGAGCCAAAACTTATTTGTTAGTAGTCGTTTTGATGTGGTGATGCGTCTCACGGCCTCAGAACAGCTCGGTCAGTCTTCCTTAACATGCGCAGACGGGACAGAGCCATAACTATGTGAACAATGGTCTTTTTGAAGTGTTGAATTGTCCCGAGGCCTCAAAACAGCTTGACCTTTCCCTCTAGGCATGCGCAGACGACACAGGTCCATTATTTAGTGCATAACGGTCCTCTTGGAGAGCTGAAGCGTCCCACGGCCTCAAAACAGATCAATCTATCTCCCTAACATGAGCAAAGGAGACAAAAGCATTACCTAATAAACGATGATCCTTTTGAAGAGCTGGAGCGTCTCAGAGACTCAGAACAGCTCGTCCTGTCTTCCTTAGCATGCGCAGACGAACCAGAGCCATAACTTAGTGAATAATAGTGCTTTGGAAAAGCTGAAGCGTCTTACGGCCTTAGGCCAGCTCGATCTGTCTTTCGAAGCATACACAGACGGGCCAGAGCCATAACTTTGTAAATAATTGTTCTTTGAAAAGCTGAAGCGTCTTAAAGCCTCATACAGCTCAATCTTTACCTCTTAGCACAGAGCCATAACTTAGTGAATAATGGTCTTTATTAGAGCCAAAGCGTCTCAAGGGCTCAGAACAGCTCGATCTTTCTTACTAAGCATGTGCCGACGAGACAGATCCATAACTTAGTGCATAATGGTCCTCTTGACAAGCTAAAGCGTCTCAAGACCTCAGAACAGCTCGATCTGTTTCCCTAAGTATGCGCAGAAGAGACATTCACAGACAGGCTCCCAATAAATGGGTTAGCTTTTCCTAGAGCGCAACAAGAAACCTCAAGTTCTTATCTGGAACCGCCGTGTCCAAAAGACCTTTTTATTTGAACACCGTATTAAAGAATATTTTTTTCATTTAAACAAGTGAAACGGGCTGGGTGGCACACGAAGAAAAACAAACTCGTGTTCATTAGCCATTAAAAGCCGGAAACACCATTGAGGCTTATGGAATGGCATGCTCTATAATGGAACCGACAAGCAAGCCGCAGGTTTGAATATCTCGCAGAACTCGCGGATATTCACATAGCTGGCCACATGCTTGAAGATGTGAGGCCATCAGTCTGTGGCGCACACCAAATGAAATGTTTCCTCTCAGCCTAATGAGCCGCTGATTGGAGCATCGAGTACATGCGTACTTCAGATATTCGTCGTTTAAAACAGCGACTTGAGTTGCCAGACCCAGCTTGTAGTGAAGCAAACCTTTTGTCAACTCGTAGCAGTTCAACTGTAAGCACCGATGAAAAGAAACCTCCTGACTTTGTCATCGTTCCTTATGGTGAGAAATCGCAGTAAGGGCTCTGGATTGACATGAATTTTGCATGCCTGACAAATTTAATCGTCAAATGAAAAATTAAATCCGCTGATGTGAATGTATAGCCTGCGCAAAAGAGTTTCGGTGAGCACTTCGAAATTATCAGGGTTGTGTTTTGCTCCAATTAATTTCCGCAAAAAAGACACTCGTCTTGCTGTTATTCGAGACAGGCGGGGCGCATATATACCATCCTCGGGAAGCATGGATTGAGTTGACCACAAAGGGCTGAGGACACAGAGCATATATTCGAAATTGTATCGGCTTTTGTGCTTCATTACAGGAAGTTTCTTGTAGTAAACACATTTGGCAGCCCTAAGCTGCTTTGAGCAAAGAGAGATGACTTGCTTTTGTCCGTTCTCATTGCATTGCAGCAACGCTCAACCAATGGCATAGCTTGAAGCGTCGTAAATACGCTAAACGGCTTTGTCTTGTCTGAAAAAGCTAGAACATGAGCCTTTTTTTGTCGAAGCGATCAAACGCACTATACTGCTTTTCCTCTCATGATCCTTAATCGATAGATTGGACAAAGGTTCTACAACACGCGCACAGCTAGTATTGTACTTGCGCGAATAGTTAGTTTGGCCTGCCCACTTCCCTCACATCCTTTTGTAAATGTGGCGTAAGCCGAGCCGATGTTTCTCAGATCTGTTTAACCTCTATAGCTGCTTACATAGCAGTCAAGGCTCAAATCTCCTCTGTCACAAAGATACATTTGTTGGTGTTGAGGTAAAATGTACAAGTCCTTATAAATTCAAAACTTCACTTAAGAGGCTTAAGTAGATCTCAAGAGCCAACTTAATGATTTCAAAGCGTCTGCGGACGAATGTCTACGGTCAAAGTAAATTGAAATGAGCCCGCGTTACCGACCATTTAAACGTCGCTAGGGCGGTTTTAGCGTTTGTGACATCATCAATTACTTACATAGCATACCGCTAGGTGCACTAACCATCATGAAAATGCGTTTGGCTTCTAAATCTAGATCCAGTTGAAAATTCAGTGCACTGTACAATGAATACTGGACATTTTTGAAGTTACACTTCCATCCATGGAATAAATATTTTGTGCAGGCACCATCGCACTTTTCAGATTATTGTAAGCTTGAGTTAGTCGCCACAGAGAATGTTTACGACGAGTGCGGAGATATCAGCTCCCTCATTATTACATTATTTTTTTTAGGCGGAGAAAATATCACTGCGTGGTGACACGGTACTTTAATTCTGACACGAGATTAGCCTTGCGCTTAACTCCTCGACTCAGGGAGGTTTTATGACGGGTCTCTGATCGACACATCTGAATAGTTAAGTAATATGCTGAATTTCCTAAACCTCAAGGATGTCGAGCCAAAGTGCAGCGTATGCTGTCTACGAGTCGGATCGAAGACGTCTTCGTCCAGAACTTAGAGATTTTGAATGATCTTGAGAGAGCTCAGGAAACACTACATCTGAAAATATTTCTAGCTTTTAACTTAGCCAAGAGCTTAGCAGCTTCAGGCTCTTTGATGTTCAGTACCCCTGACACCCTTCCAATTGGAGCACACCTGCAAGTACACAAATACCAGTTGAGCTTACGTTAACATCGTCGCTTTGTCAATCATGGGGTCGTTCGTAAGACTTAGAGATAAGCTTTGTATCGTGTCCCCATTATCATCCAGCAAAGCCATGCCATCCGCTTTTTGTTACCCATTTGTGGTCATATGTTACGCATTAGATCTTGTGGACCCATTGTTGTCACCTGCTATTGGTAATACTAATTACATCACTTGTACCAATAAATTTATGTAATTCGCTTGCAGGATTTTATAACCCGTGCTCGACAACACAGCCTGTGGAAATGAATTACACACATGAAAAGAGCTATTATTTAGCGTCTTCTGCAACCGATGTCACCAGCAGAACATGATTACCCACTAAAGGAGGCTTTGAAGACGCCACGTCTGCCTTAGGGAGAATATAGGTTCGATTGCTCCATATATACCTTGGGCGTGTTATTGCTCGGAAGCAATAACACATGACAGGGTAAAAATTTCGAGAGCTGTGTTGAAGAGCTGATGTTACAAACCTTGCACCGTCAATTGATCTTGGATTCGTGCTTTTCTAGCCACGGCATGCCCACAATTAAGTCATACTTGTCCATGTCATGAGCGCGAGGTGAGTTTGTGCTGTCGAAATGCTCAAAACTAACAGCCAGGTCTATTTCAACGCTCAAGATGTCTAGATTCTCAATCGATCCAAATTGACTTATTCCGCTACTTTCTTCAAGAGCACCAGTCAACTAGTTTTGGCTGACCGCAAACGTATGCCAGTGCGCAAAAATGTGCGATATTCCAGATCCAAAAATGTTTTCTCACTTTCGTACACTTGTGTGTACAAGCAGCAGTCCACTGCTGATAATTCCTCGTTTGAGAGCTACAAGCTCTCAGCTCATGATGTACATCACCTAATTTTTACAGTAGGGTGCCCGCCCCTTAGGGCTTCATATTTTTAAAAGCGCGGCTTCTATTTGTGATCCTTCGAAGCCCTTGGGTGATAAGGATTTCCAAATTTCTTCGGGACAGGCACGGATGGTGTATCTAGCTTGCCGCAGTTACAGCAACGGATGCTGCTTTAATCGTCAATACTTAAGTCCATTTGGACCGAAATCGAGTCAGCGAGTTCGCGAACACCATGCCATAGCCACTCTCAGCTGCTCCATCTGCAACAGGGTGGACATCATGGCCATTTCGACCAATTCAGCTTTAAGCATCGGATCCTTTCTCCTTTCTTTTCTTCCAAAGTGTTAGCGCTTTTCGTGGGCGGTTTTGGCTTGGGTATGACATTTGCTTCAGGTGCCGCGCAGGCAAATCTGTCATCATTTGTTGAAGATGCCCCAACAGAGCGCTCTCATAGCATAAGAACGCTACCAGACGCGCATTGATCGCGTTCGGTCTTTCGTTAATCACCTTCGAGGCCAAAAAGATGTAACTTTTTCTGTCCAGCTTGTGACTGAATCACACAACTCATTGTAAAATGGAGGCGTGCAGTAAGATATACGATTTTTCGGTATATGACCATTTACTATATCCGGTCTAAAAATAATCGACGTATGCAATATACACAGGTTATCAGTTTTCACAATTTAGGTGCAGAATGACTACCGTGCTACTGCAACTATTTGCTTGATGAATCTTAGGCTGATCTTCTTGACCTTCGTGCTATACTTCGAGCCAGTAAAACTCGCAAATCGCTATTTGCCCGTTTTTAAGAGTTAGTATCAGTCGCAATACCAAGGCTTGATCGAGAAAATCCTCTCTTAAGTAGGTTCTAACATGGGCAATCCTAATGTGATCAATAGCTCATGTACAACTTCGGTGAACTTCTTGTTGGTCTCGAAACTCTTCATTCGTATAACCCTGCTAAACAAAAAGAATCCAAGCATAGTGGTCCCTACTAATATGGATCAGCAGAGTTTCTTCGATTACGCACCAATCTTCTATTTAATCCTCAGTGCTAAGTACTGCCTTCTAATTGAATATCAATTGACTTGTGTCACAGTAAAGGAGGTGGAGTGCTTGTGACGTAGCAGAGCTTTTATCGCACAGGGAGTTTTACAGGTAAATCTGAACCGAGTACATTTGAAAAATAGACCTTTGATACTGATTTGAACAAGGTGGTGCATCAAACTGTTCGACCAATTAGGAACAACACATACATGACTAATGATTACCGATTTTCGACCAGCTGAACAAAGTGTTGCAAAAAATGTATTGTCAGAAGTGGCGCCAAGGCGATTGATTAAACATTCGGCTAGGCGACATCATCTTTTAATTTTGATGAAGTGTTTAGGCGACGCACTCGATTTGAACCGCACCTCTTCCCGCTACTTCAGAGCCCAACCCTCCCGCGAAAAACACTAGTTTTCATCCTGCGAGCTGCTCGAGACGCTGACTGGTGTAGGGGCCGTCGCCACAGAGAAGCCAGTGCCCCCTCAGTAGCCTCAGGGTTTATACTTGCATTTACTATAGAGACCGTCGTGGATAATATAGTCTGCCAGCCAGTTGCGACCCCTCCGACCGAGGCCTTTTTCAGCTACGTTCTAATTCAAGCGCCATGATTCTTTCGTCCATTGATCATCTCGGCTATTACTCCATGTCTAAGAACAGTAACTTTTTAGAACTTGAAGGTTCCACTAGTGTCACCGGCTCCGACGGCTATGCGCTACCACCTGAAGACATGGGAGCTGGATCTTACATAAACGAGGAAAACAGCCCTAAGAACGGCACTAAGTCATCATTGTATAAGACGGAGTTGTGCAAGCGGTATTCGGAGTTCGGGAACTGCCGCTATGGAGGTGCGACGTTTTAAACTTGCCTCTACTCTTTGCTAGTTTAACCCTTTTTTGATGTCCCCAATTCACAGCTAAATGCCAGTTCGCCCATGGCATCGCTGAGTTACGCCACGTTGTACGCCATCCGAAGTACAAAACTACAAAGTGCAAGTCTTACTGGGGCTCTGGTCATTGTCCTTATGGCAGCCGCTGCCGCTTCATTCACGAAGAAACGGAAGGCTACTCGCAGCCACATTTTAGCTCTCCGAGTCACTTGGGCGGAGGTATGTTCTTGCACGAGAAGAACCGCCTCGGTGCCAATGTTATGGCCCCATCGCCGCCATCCGTGGACCTCAGCTACGGTGGTGGCCTCTATTGTGAGCAGCTTACGCCACATCTGCTACATCAGCTTCGGCCTCATCATCACATGATGTCGTCATACTCGCTCCTGTCCTCCTTAGACAAGAGCTCTTCGTGGGGGACGTTAACAAACGATGATCCCTCCACTCTCCACTCTAATTATTCTGGCGAGCTCTACAGTTCGAAGCAGCAAGGATTGCTTGGAAGCATTGGCCTTTCCCAAGCAAAACAACGAGTCGTTTTTCCGGACAACGCTGGCAAAAGCGCGTCATCGCCAAGCTACCCAGATCTCCAAGATACCATCGATGCATTGATGAAATTCTCGCTCACGTCAGACGACGAATCGGCCCCAGATCGTGTTATTTCTCCGGAGTCTACGTCTACGCGAACGGGACGACGCCTCTCGAGTGTATCCTCGCCTGCTCTCGCCTCCACGGCAACGGCTTCATCGACGAGCAATTCTGAGTTTTCACTGCCGTCGAACGAGCTGTGGAAAGATTTTCCAGCAACCTCACCTACGCCTTTCCCGGGCGACGACTTGCAAGCTCAGTCGTGGTCCACTGGACTGCAGTCATTGAGTCTTGACAGCAAGACTTTTGACAGTGTCACAACTGCTTCTAGTGAAGTCAAGGACGCTTCTGGTAGCAGTAGCGATGACGAAGAGAGCCCCCGTTTGAGCGTGTTTGAGCGCTTCCATTAAAATATCTTAAGCGAAAAGGAGAGGTGGCGCTCTGTATCTATCTATGAGCCCTTGCGTGCGCCGTCCATTATGGGCTTCGTGCTGCCCGCTCGTGTGTTTAACCAGCCCATATTTACTTTCCATATAAATATATTAAGTATTGCTTCCATACAGCAGATGGAACCAGATTGACCCTTTTACAATTTGTTCGATTGTGCATCTCAGTTTTTCTGTGACGGAGGCTCCTTGCGCTTCGGCACCTTAATCTTAAGCTTCTTTTCGTAGACGCCGTGAAGAGTTATAATCCGATCGCGTTGTTCTGCGAGGATCTCAGCTTGCGTCCGTTGTATGGATTTGACGGAGGCTATAGTAATATCAGGCTTTTTTTTGGCTTTCTTTTCGGGCAGAACCACCATCTTGCGCCGAGTTGCGAAGTCGCGACAGAACCTAACGAACATATTAACTTATAAAGCGCAGCAATGTTGACGCTTGACATTTAAATATCACCTGATAATGGCCCACAAACTGCAGTATGATAAGTCTCTATTAGTATCGAGAAAGCCGAAGCTATTTCGTGACTCACCACGGACACGTGAAAACCATAGTGAATACCACTTGTAGCATGATGTAGCCTACGCACATAAAATGTTATATTCAAAAAAAATTACAAATTAAGACTTTGTCAACTCACTGGTATCCTGGCCTTGCAAGCGAAGAATCATACAGCCAATACTCAACGCGTAGCATATGCTGAGCACTCGGATGGCGATCTCGACCTTTTGAACCATGTTATTGCAAATATACGTCCAGCGACGCTTCGAACAGAGACTATACACCAATAAGTCACACATGAAACGCAAAGCAGTATAAGCCTGCATATCAATTTTACGTCGTGTCTTCTCGTTTATAGCGAATGGCAATATTCCAACACCTAAAACACTACAGCTCTTCGTGCTCGACTTCTTTCTTCTCTTTCAGATCCACGTCTTCTTCGTCGTCTTCGTTTTCGTCATCATCTGCGCCGTATTCCGACCCGTTCAGCTCAAACTTTTGAGCATTAGATTTCAAAAACTCAGTAAAACCCTCTACATCGCGCGAGCCATCGTAAACGACCGGGTTTTGCTTGTCCTTAGCAGGAAAAAAGATGATGGTGGGAAAACCTCGCACTTCCACACCAGAGTGGTCGACTTCATTTGCCGTAGCGTCCATTTTAGCAATCATGACGCTTTCAACATCAGCAAATTTCTCGGCCAGTTCCTCGAACTTTGGAGCCAATGACTTGCAGTGGCCGCACCATGGGGCATAGAACTCAATCAGTACATCCTTGTTGTTGTTAATCACCCGCTCATCAAAGTCCTTGCCAACTATGACCTTGACAGCCTCGTCGCTGTCGTCTTCAGGTTCGGCAGATTTAAGCAGAGGGGTCAGCTCACCCTCAAAATAGTTCTTCTCGAAGGCAACAAGATCATCGGTGAAACCATCTTTAATCTTGGCAACTAGATCGTCAGCCTTGTAGCCAAAGCCGTACTTCTTCATGGAGCCAGCCATGTTGACCAGCATAATGGCAGGCATTTCCTCTTCTGTCAGCCCAAAGTAATCCACAATGCGCTTTTCAGTGCTAGGCATGATAACGTGCAGGAGCTTTCCCTTATTAGCCTTGGCAGACGTCTGAAAAGCAGCCTCAATACCAGACACGTAATCTTCGCTCATGTCGACGAAAGCCAGCACGTGCTCGGTCATGTCGCCGCCAAATATCGTGGGAGCCATCTCCTGGGAGAATGTGATGACTAACGGCAAGCTGTTGGCCTTTACAAATTCACCCAGCGCCTCCTTCTCGAAGTCACCGTCGTATACGACTTTTCCCTCGTCAAACTTCTTGTACAACACCACCCTGTCCACACCAGTAGCGTCGTCCGTTACGTCGACATTGGTAGAGGCAACGTACAAGGCTAGGACGTCATCATCTGCAAGCTCCTCAAGCATTGAGCGGGATTCACCTTCCTTCGCGTCGACGACCGTGAACACGACAACTTTGTTGTCTTCCTTCAGTTTCTCAAGCTCCTCGGTGGTCTCAATCATAACAACAGCTGGACCCGACTTCTTGATCACCCACTTCTCAATTTCCGCTGACGTGCGGCCGCCATCGTAATCCTTAACAGCATCCACGTCACCTTTGAAAAACTTAAGCGTAGGAAAGCCGCTTATGGCAAACTGCTCAGCTAGTTTGGCCTCAGCGGTTCCGTCCACCTTGGCGAGGCGAATTGGAGGATCCAAATCTTTCAGATTCTTTGCCGCCATCGCAAATTCGGGCGCAAGGTTCTTGCAGTGGCCACACCAGGGCGCATAAAACTCAACCAGCAACGGATTGTGAGTCGCTACGGCCTCAGCGAAGACACTTTCCGTCAGTACCAACACATTATCTTCTTCTTCAATATCGGTCGCTTGCGCTGCAACTGCCACAGCGGAAAATAGCGCGAATCCGCGCACGGCTGTTAAAAACATTATCCTACTGGTGAAAGACTTTTAACCCGGAACGATCTCGCGAAAACCCAAAGTGACTGTCAATCCATAAACAATGCTTTGGTGGCCGAATTAAGCTGTGCACTAAATCTTTTTGTTCTGAAATTACCTTGAAAGCACAAGATCCGCAAGACCCATTCATTGTGAGAATATCAAGATTTTTGTATAAAATCACGATTTGCTTTTGCTTTGTTGCGTAGCAAACCTTCGTCAAACTACGTTGACATATACATGTATTTAAGTAACTAGGGATCGTGTTGACACGTGTACATGTGCAAGTCAAAATGCACGAACCCTAACTTTATCGATTGCGGTATTATTACATGACATAATAATTAATAGGGAATCGTTAAATTGCCGGTACCCTTTTGGTAAACTGCCGTTACCCCATGATTTAAGCCAATGATATTAGTTCATTCTATCAATGGGAGCAGTTTATCTTGGTAATGAACACAGTGTTTTTCAACTAATAAAAAGAGAAAGCAATACCATCCGGTACCCCTTTTTCGTAAACTGCCGGTTCCCCCTAGCCAATGAAAAAAGAAGCAATTCCGTCAAAGAGAGCAATATTTTCTGTCAATGAAAGCAGCACTGAACAAGTTATCGAAATGCGCCTTCCTCTACGTCTTTCCTTTATGAGTATACGCATTTGCATGACTTTTGGGTATATATATGTATTGTTTTGAGCGACGTGGTTTTACATAATATAACTAATATTCAAATATCATTTACAGTATCGAAATCTGCCAAAAAAAGTTCAGAAGAATGAGAAGTAGAAGGGTCAAGCGCATTACAAAAAAATGCTTGCATACCGATAGATGACACAGTCGCTGGTGCTGTAGGTGGGGCTCGTTGCTGACATGTTCTGGTATTGTGACCAGTCCCTCTGCACACTCTGCACCTGCGGAGCAAAGGCGCCTCTGCATTAGCAGCCATCTTTACATGCTCAAACTGCGGAGATAGGCGTCGAGTGGATCAAATGGTCGACCACGCGATAGCGCAAGTGGTGGTTTCTCCACCGAAGTCACTGCCGTCCAGGCTCGCATGTGATCCAGCATTCGGCGCTTTCGATATGCGAGGATTTCGTTATCGTAATCGTCGGCGAATTTTCGTAACACCTCACTCATTGAAGGTTCCGGAATACCCTCGTCTACAGCTCTACGTATTGGAGCTTGAAGCCACCAATGCGTGTCGAAGTCTTCGAAAACGAGAGGCTGATTCGTACGAAGTCGAAAGTCATGGGCGCATGGATATCCCATGGTTGATTTGAACAAACCGCGGCAGCCTTGCTGCTCAAGAACTATAATTAGATGGTGATTAAGCTTTGAGTAGCGGAACTGGGTCATACAATTACTTCTGGGTTATTATTGCGCATTCTGTACTGCCAATAGGCACCATTCATCGCGGCAAGAGCAAGAGGGGCAAAAATTGGCCCCTGCTGCATATCGTCAACGGCACTCTCTTTGGCGTGGTGGTACTTGACCTTGGCCAGCTGATCGTCGCATGCGAGCTTAATTGCTGTATTTACGGACAAAAGGTCGCCTCAAAGAAGTAAATGGGTTCGGATTAGCACAGAATACATATGTCTGGTTGCTCCGTCGAAATAGCTTTACTTGTGGACACCCCAATCCATTTTTTGAGCGCGGAATGAGCGCTTTCTACTCGGGAAGTGGCGGTGTTTCCAAAATGAAACACATCCCGCAGTCATGCACTAACGAATTTTTCCTTGTAGAATAGCCAAGTTGAATCAAGGTAGTAAATGATGTGCAATGGCACCATTCCTCACTAACTCAAGACGCTCTTTATATTCGGCTTCAGTGTCTGCGTGCATCAAAATATTCCAAGAACTGTGGAACTCCTGAAACAATTCTTGCGTATCGAAGCTAAGTCTTGTGTTTGCAAAGACATTCTTGCTTATGTGCCACCTGCACAAGAGCGTCTTGCTTTCTGGGAACACATCCGCCAGCGCAGTCATGAGAGCTAGCTCTCGATCGGTGACAAAGGCAGACCCCAACAAAATTTGAAACGTCAAAAATACATCTCTCAGTTTCGTTTAGGCCCAGCCAAAATCGCCTCTTGTTTCTCCTCGCATGAAACAGTAGCCTAGCGTGAAGGTGTGATTTGTGGCAGTCACACTAACCACATGTAGCAGGGGTAGTCCGTATCGGTTGGTTTTGTAAGTGGATTCCAGCAACCACACTTTTCCTCGGCTAAACGTCGAACATATTTCTTCTGCGCTTCGTGAAACAATGAAAAGATGAAACACTTTGTTGTTATCATCTTGCTGCGCAAAGTATTTAAAGTCTGCCGACAGATTTTCAAAAAGCGCCTGCATCGGAGTTCTTCCAGCAAGCATGGATACCCAGTGCGCACGACGGACATTATAGAGGTCCCGTGGAGTGGCGTTGACACTCGCGTTGCGCTGGCATAACGACGTGGGTATGCGACTTGGGGTGACTCCAGCTTGTGTGAGGTCCACAACAGCCTGTTTCTCCGAGATTTCAAGAGCGCGGCCGCTTGGGTGAGCCGATGGATGGATAAAAGGCTCGTAATTGTGTTCTCCCGACGTGACTTCAACCTTCCAAAAGAATGGTGTAGAATTCATGATCCGAATTGTAATCCTGTAATTGCGGTTAGTTTTCTGACTATTTCGCAGGTGTTTACGGCCGCTAAATGCTGAAAATAGACTCACTTGCACTTGCAGTCAGGTTTCTGGCTACTTCGTAAACGATCCCGGGAGTTAGAAATAGGGGGTTGAACTTTACCGGCCTTTGTGCATCGTAGGACAAGAAGTTTTGGGCTTTCTTCCTTTCCTTTGCCTACTCGTTCCGTTCTTGAAACACAAAGCTCATAGCCTTGGGCGCGCTCGTGCATGAGAACCGCCGACTTTGCCTCTTCCAGAGTGCTGTTCGAGAGCTCTCTAGGGGGTTGCATAGTGTTCATTGCGAGAAGAAGAGTGCGAGAAGAGTGATATTGAGAAGATTGATGTTGAAAAGAGTGATATTGAGAAGAGGTAAGTAGGAGTTTTTCTTAAAATACAAGGAGTACCGGCAGTTGACAAAAAGGGGTACTAGATGGGTATTGCTTTCTCTTTTCATTAATTTAAAAAAACTGTGTTCATTAACAAAGATAAACTGCTCCCATTGCTAGAATGAACTAATCGCATTGGCTGAAACCAAGGGGTACCGGTAGTTTACCAAATGGGTACCGGCAGTTTAACGATTCCCTAAATAATATTGCAAGTTAACGTGAGACTTAATTATATACAAGCTGAGAAAAAAACGCAAAGCAACGGGGCACTGCGTTTTTATTTAGCAAGCCGTTGTAGAACGCCGAGCTTTTCTAGCCTCCCGTTAAAAGGAGTTTGAAGTGCTACCAGGCTTATACGGCACCTTAAGATATACGATCTTCCGGTGAACGACCAATCACTATCCCCGGTCTGATGTGAATCGACAAGACTGATCTCAAGGCTTGTTCTATTTAAGTCAGCTGTCAAGACTTCACCTTTTCAGTATCCTTCAAAATATTTCAGTACGCAAACAAGTAAAAATACCAACACGGTGTCTGTTGCAACGGGGAGCTGTCTTTTAAAACTAAAGCTTCGATCCTCGCTGCGAGGGCGAGCACTTTCTCCATTAATGAAAGCAAAGGCGTTCGGCAACAATAACGTGGTTATTTTAATTCAATCAACGATTTCACCAATTGGCGTACCAAATTACTACGCCAAATCATCACAGATCTTTTATTGTTCTTCTTGTAGCGCGACGCGTCTCCATATTGGTAGACGATATGATCGGCAACAACAGCGTTTTATTAAAGCAAATTGCTCATAATAATATCGCAGATTTCCATTGGATTAAAGTAGACTATGAGCTTCACGAACCAAACGGTAAATTATTTTTTTGTAGTTTCATTACCAGTTGCAGTCGATCTCCATCCTGTAATTATCCGTGCTAATTAAAGACAACGGTTTGCACGCCATACATAGATATATTGTCCATTGTAATTTGTTCGCATGAGTATAATGGCTTTGCTCAAAATAAAGCGGCCGATTCATGATCATCAAAACCTAGCGCATATTGTTAACTATGTCACGAAGATCTGAGTATGCTCGAAGCATCAGTGCAACGTCGTCGCGCCACATTCCAAGAACCAGCTGGCTAATATTTGAGAGTAGAGTTAGCCCAGTCAGTCTCTAGCCAGCTCGCTCACAGGTGGTAGCGCAATGGTATCGCGCTACCGCTTCGCGCTTGGCAATTTCACCACGACGTTTACCTACTGGAGATAATGAATAAAACTTGCGAAGCTGGGGCTATCCAATGTTGATGACATCCAATATTTGCTTAACGCGATGGATAAGAGGCCTTCAAAAATAAAACTCTACAGAGGGATTTTAGATTGTGAAACGCACAAACTCAATCTATTTGGTTTCTACTTTCCGTTTTCAGAATGTGACGGGGACACACAGCACCTTGCCCAGAGGAGGCGTACAGGTAGGCATGTGTTTTACCGGTGAACGACTATACATTATCCCCAATCTTGAGATATCTAAGTATGCATTTAAAGTCTGATTTGACAAATGAAGCAGCATATGTTTATCAACCTGCCTCCAAATTCTATTTGGCAACAACAAAAACTGTCATCGCAATTATGGCAGGGCATTTGTCCTATTTGGTATGTGTAAATCAAAATAGTTTACTTTGCACAACCGGCATATATACCGTTGGGGCACTATGTCTAACAACGGGCAGACAATTTTTAATGCAAAAAATCGACTTTATCCAACGGTCCACTACATCCTCCAATCACTAATATCGTAATTACATTAACAAGGAGGGGAATGAATATCGGTCGACATTCATATGAAAACTCCATCGAGGCAGCAAAGAAGGCTGTCAGCCGGTCGAGTCACTTGGTAACGATCGAGCCTGATACCAAGAATGTTGTTTCTGCATCAAGATTGCATTCTCAATTATTATCGCATCAGCGCCTATGCTGAAAGCTGAGGCTGTACTGAAGACTGCGCATGCACAGGTAAGCAGTACTTCGAAGGGGCTTTGAACTTCGCCGCAACGGGGACGCGTGCTTATTGCTTGCTAGTCCACAGCCGACTCTGCCTTTAGGTAATATAGAAGTCCGGAAATGTTTTTCTGACTCTTTCTTCACTAAATCGGCAAAGAAACCCATAATGTTATTTGAAAAGACATTATTGGCAAGGAATAAGCCTTAAAAGGTGTTAGACTATCGTCATCATTTAAAATTCTACACCCATTACAGCAGGCAATTTTTCTGTCAATTCAGAGGCTGGAAACCCGAGCTATGACGCCTTTGTTGGTGTTGCTTCTGGCATTGAGGACAAAGATTGGGTGCAGCGAAGAGCCGGTAATCCACACTAGATATCTAGGGTAACGAATGCGGTGGCAACGGGCTTTTACAAAACCACGACCGACTTCAGTCACTGGCTTGCAATAGGCTCATTTATTTTCTAATCAACTTTTAAAAAGAAGGAGAGATGGTCCTTCCCGGTATGCATAACTCGAGTGATGCAAACCGCGGTGCTAGACAGTTTGCCCTCCTACTTCGTCGCTCTCCGGAGGCAACTTCACGCGTGGTACTTACAAAATGAACATGGCCCAAAGAAGGCCAGCATTTTAGTGCAGCATTACGATGGATATGCACGAGCTATTAACAACGCATCAATTTCTGCTCAAGGCCTTTAATTGGAGTCGTAAAAGGCCAAAACATTAACGTGGCCTGGGGGTACGCTTAGAGTTTCCCAGTGCTGATGCTACCACGGCTCAATTAGCACTATTGGGATTAAACGAAATACCAGGATGTATCAGTCCGATCTTAGCAACTTTGGACGATTTTTTTCACACTCGTGAGCTGAGAAAGCAATTTCTATTTTTGTTAGTCGGAAACATTTTTTTTCATGGATGTTTCGATTTCGGTACAACACTATCAAGTCGTTCGAAACGAACAAGATTCTGGGGTGCGGTATGCCCTTACTCCCACCGTATCCAAAAGTGTGGTCAAAAGACTGCATATTGCTTACGAAGCGCCTGTTGTTTCTGAAAATAAATTCCAACGGTCTTTAGGCAACCTTGTCAAACTTGTTGAAATGCTCCCATAATTTCTGCCGGGCAGGATAATCGCGCCACTGCACACACGCTTACGGCATTCTTAAACACGCATCTACTTCTCTACGCTCTTCACATAAAAGTGCAGCTGAGTTCGGCAGTCAAGGAGCGCCTGAGAAGGCCCCTCATCTCTCGAATCTATGCCACATAATTATGAGCAACGACTCAAGTGCGACTATGTGTAAGGGCTTGAAATATTTATAAGGATCGGTCGAGGTGGTCAGGTCGCGGCTTCGTCGAGATGCAGACTCTTTAGGTCCTCGAAGTGATTTGAATAACCTAAGCTATGAGCTTTACCGTCTGGCGGATCATGTCCCACCCCTGCTGTGCGTACGGCTTTTACGCAAAGAAGCCTAAGTTTATACATATATGGACCAATCAAAAGCATTTATATATCTCCGAAGGCAGACGTGACGATGTCGCTAAAACCCTCATTACAAAATAACTAGCACCATCGGCTACTAGAGAAACTACGTGTGCATGTAGCAGCTTAATGGTTGTTGCTCTTACAAGAGCTGTCAGGAATTATATTTCTATGATGTGTAATGACCACCTCTCCTTGGTGGGGACGTAGTAGGGCAATAAAACCCATCGTTTACCCGTTTCTGAGAGTACGACTACTACTAACAGGCCCTTCAAATTCTTGCATGAGAGGAAATCCACCTCGTTATATTCATATGGGGCAGGCATGGGCTATGTACAATTGCTTACTAAAGCCATAAGAGCGGATGTTGCTTTGCTCGGCAAGTCTAATGTCTTATAGCATTATATTCGAGTCAACGGGCCCACAGCCATTCATTCTATACACTGACCACTCATGGCAATCCGGATAAGCAGAGTCTATTTGTAGATGTAGTTCTTTTAAAAATGAGTTAAATTTAAATCACGGTTTAATCACTTCTGTCGACATTTGAGAAGTTTAATGCAAGGCAGGCCGTCCTTCAAGTCAACCACGAGCACGGTCATTTTGACTTTTAAAAAAAGTAAAACTCCAATTGTAAAGGCCGTCAACTTCTCAAATTTATGCATATATCTATAAGATTTACTTGTTTTTGTTTACCGGCAAGAAAACGTGACCTTTGGCAGGAATCAAAGCTTGCCGGAAGGAACGTAATTTCCATTCGTGTGTTTCAGGCTTAGACAAATATGTTGCAAAGATAGCTGTTTAGCTCTTTGCCCGTCTTCCCAGATTAATTTGTGCAAATGAGATGCGCACCTGTTCGTCTGTAATTATGGTCTCGTTAGACTTTCATAATCCAGAAAAATGATGTGGCTTTTATTCCTAATCCGTAAATTTTACCGCTTGACCCCCCAATCGACAACTGCCGGGGCTACCGAAATCTTTTGCTGCCTGGGGCCTTAGCATTGAACTTACTCGAAAAGCGTGAGAGCTACGACGCATTCCAGCTGCTTAGGAAAAGGGATAACTGCGAATGCATTCGCCACCTCAGGTTTCTTATACCACCAAGTTCCTAATGCAGCGCACATCCCGCCGCATATTGAGCCTCATTGTATTTTTCTTAAACGCGATCTACTGTGCAATCACTTGCATATAGCTTCAATCCTAAACTACGAAAGATAAGCGTGAAAATTATGAAGGTCGTCACCAATTTGCAAACTGCTGCAGTCATGGTAACAGGCCGACCGTTAACGCACAAGTTGATTAATTTTAAACAGTAGCCGTGTAAATTATCTGCTAGTCTAGAATTGCTGTCCAACTAGCGCTTCCGCAGACAGCTTACTGTATTTGCTGACGCGCTATAACACAGGACAGACATTGAGGTGGCGTATATTAGCAGGGTCGAAAGCATTATCGACGAGCGAATTTGCATACAAAAGTAATGCCAATCTCGATTCCTAAGAGCGATAAGTCTTCGCAAGCAAAGATGGCAGCGTCAAGTGACCAATCCCATCGTTATAAGTAGGCAAACGGTCTGGTCTAGTACAAGATGTACCAGTCCAAGCAGTTGTTTCCTCGGTTCTCACTAATCTGGTGGCTCCATATGTGCAAGTAAGAGGACAAGTCTTTGAGACCTATGGCACCTGCCAAATGATCAAATCTGCGGCTCATACGTCACCAGAGTTTGATGGTACCGGCGTACTGTGAGAATTTCGAAAGACGTCAATTCGTATATATGCTAGCAGCTCGGACATAATGCCGACTGAGTAAGATGATGCGTTTTGTGTCTGTTGAAGCCAATATCATCGGCAAGGATGTTCATGCAGATGGTATTTAAAGATCAAGATCTTTCGGACAAACTATGGCGGAGGATTGGCAGCTGCGTTTTAACAAGCACTGTCTCGGTTTTGAAACATTTTCCGCTGATGTCAACACTCAACCATCTTTGAAAGGACGGTCGGATGAAAGGAGCAAGCAATGTGATTGGGGATGCATTGAGAGTATGTACACTGACAAGCTAAAAATGACTGTCTCGAGAATGCGATTCACGCATCGATTATCATTACACTCTTTTACATAAATGATCTAAGTCACTTGAGAACACCTCTTACTTTTAAGATCACAAGTACGTCAAGGGAGAGGCTCGGAAAGTTTTTTCCTATCAAGTGTCGATTACGAGCTCAGTTTCCTCATTAGAATAACAATCTGACTTTGAGAGAATCAACTAAATGCAATCAACAAGAAAGGGTGTGCAATTGCATCCACCCGAGATGCAAAAAAGTCTGGACCAGCACATAAAGTTAAACCCAAATGTGTTTTACCAAAGGTGACAAAGTATTTCTAAGCAAAACAGCCTAGCACTTGAAAACAGGAGGTCGGTTAGCCTTCTGATCCATAAATTGGAGTATCATATGAGTCCTGAAGTCAATACCTCTATAAATACCCGTCCCCTCCCTCGACTTTGCTTTGGGTGGTCATATGGTTGCTATTAATGTTCATAGTCACCGCAATTGGCTGATGTGGGCTGGGTGCTCATATGGCTGAGTCCTTCAAGTTGGCAGAGATCGGAATACACCGTTAAGGGAAGATGCAGCTTGGACATCTGCTACACAGGATCAAATTGCTGGCATCAATGGTCTTGTACCGTCAGTCGATACTGAGGCTGTGCTATTTCAGCCACGGCACATGCGGAATCAAGTCATACTGGTCTGTATCAAAGACTGAAATATGAAAAATGTCAAAGCTCTACAGCCAGGTCATTTGATTCATGTCACTCTCTCCGATAGTATCAGTCTATTTAGATTATTTTAGCTGATCTCAATTGTTTGTTGGTGCGAAAGTATTTCGATGCGCCTGCGGGTATCCTGGGACCACAGGTAAGATACGAGATCAATACTTGGACAAAGGACCACGTAGTTGACAAAGAGACCTAAAGATGTACTTAACAATTCAGCTGGTCGCTGTGTGATGGCAGGTGTGCATTAATTGAGACATTGTCGGGGTTACTTAACGTTGAAGAGCTCAAAGCAACTCAGTTTTTGGCTTAATTGAAAGCTTTAAACACCGCCGAGGTGATGTTTTAAGATTTAAACTCTCTTGAGGAGATAAAAAAATTTAACTAGGATATCCTTGTAGACAGCGTACGCTGTACTTAGGTTTGGAGATCCTTAAAGGTTTGAAAAGTATTGTATATGTTTGATTAGACAAATGCTCAGCTGTAATTTTTATAGACCCGCTATAAAGCTTTGACCCGATCGGGGGCCCGGCTCGAGATCAATCTCGTAAGTAGCCAACCAGTACTGTCAAAAATCCCAATTTGATGATGCCTTCTTCACCGCATAAAGCAAAGGTTGGAATGATATGGCAATCGAATTGTTGTACTTTCCTCCGGAATTTTGACCGCAAAAGCAAGCTTAATTGGCGGTTAGCTCAAGTAACTAGTTAAAGCTATGGCTTAGTGAATGATGACCTATTTGAAAAGCTGAGACATTGCACCACTATGTATAACCAAGATATCTCTTTTTAGACGTGCACAGACGTCTTAAATCCATGACTTAGTGATAAAAAGACCTATTTTGGAAAGCTGATACATTGTCCAACCACAGATGATTAAAATCTCTCTTTCAAACCGTGTGCAGCGAGTCAATGCCATAACTTAAAAGAAAATTGCTCTTTTGAAAAGATGACACGGCGTACGGCTGCAAAATCACATAAACTTGCTCTTTAGAAGTTCACAGACGTGATAGAGTCACAACTTAGTGAAAACTGACGTTTTTGGAAAGATCAGACGTTGTACGGCCACATATTCGCAAGACCTGTCTTTTAAATGAACACAGCGTGGTAGACCCATAACTTGATCAGCAGTGGCTCTATCTTTTTAGACGTGTGCAACCAACTTGGAGCCATCACTTATCGAACCATGACATTTTTGAAGCTGAGACGTTGTACCGCCAGATGTTAGCACAATCTGTCTTTTGAGACGTGCACAAGTGCATTTTATCCTTTTTTAGTGGACAATGGCTCTTTTGAGAAGATGAGACGTAGTACGGTCACATTTTGCTGTCTTTTTGGAGGTGCACAGACGCGGAAGACTCAACGCTTACTTAACAATGGCGCTTTTAAAATGCTGAGACTTCGTACGGCTTTGGCAATTTAATTGGATGTGGGAATGTTTGCGCGCCCAAAGCGTTACGTTTGATTGCAGACTTTACCTCCGCGAGTTTGGTCTGGTAAAATCAAAAAGAAAAGCAACTAGAAGGGTAATTTGACGTTTAATTTTGAGCTTACACGCAGAGAAGAAAGCCATTTCTAAAGCTAAGACGCAATTTAAATAGTGTTTCTAATTGGATTAACCAGATTGCTAGGCTCTGTCGTAGTCGGGTCACTCACAGTCCACGTCGGACCATATGACTACATGCGAGAAATTACCCAAAAAGTGAAGTTTACTTTGTATCATATTCTGGTGAAATTTTCAAATCGAGTCACCTTTTGCTTTTTTTCAGGTAAGTCGGATGGCAATTTCCGTAATGTAGCTCGGGCCGGGGTGAGGGCGGAAGAAGTACCAAATAAGTGTGTCCCGGTATGACACCTGCTGAAGGCCGAAGAGTTACAAGTTTCTCAAGGCAGCCGAATTCTAGCCAGAGCCGACAGTCTAGCCTCGTTGTCTTTGCTGCACCAGAGAAGCTTGAAGTCTGCCACAGAAGACAACAAGCGCGTCTGCAGCGGAACAAGACAGCATTGAGTACTTCGTTAAAGCCAGCGCATCGTCAACGAATGATTCAATGGTCTCCTTGCAGTCTGGATTTGCAATCGTGGGATGGCGTCATCAGACAGATCGCGATCATCTACTGGCGCTTCTTGCATCTCAAAGAGATTTTTTCTTAATGGTTGCTTGCACGCTTAGGCACCCCCTCCGGCGTCGGGGAGTTAAACCAAGGCCAGCCGATCAGCTCGATAGCTTAGCGTCTCAATAAAGTGGTTCGCATGCGGAGAGGGTCGGATTTTCGCGTGTGACTTGGTTTTCATGCCAGCGACGTTAAGCCGGTGTAGAACTGTGACTTGTCCAATTTTCATCCCCCGTGGAAGTTTGCCTAGCAAGAGGACTCCTAAACTGCAGTATTGAACCTTAAAGTCTCGTCACACCTTCTTCCAGTCATTTCGTGCTGTATGGCTGAACTGCCGGTATCATTTGCGTGCGTGGCAGAGAACAAGTCCTCAACAACCTTGCCTGGTCGTGCCACCTTATCTTTGTTATGTCAAGTCCGCGCTCGATCCACATTCTGTTCTTTTTTCAGTTGGCTCTTTCAACTCGAAGATGGCCGAAATGAGCGACTGCTTGCGTCCCTGAGTAATGACGACGCAGAAACGACTGATCTAGATAATTTGATTCGCACCGTGCAATGCGGCTGAGTCTTTGTCCACGTCCACCTCTCTGTCACTTGGTGTGGGGACACAATCAACGTGCTCCTCAATAATTTCATGGCTGGATTTAAGAGCATCTGCTAGGACGGTGCTCAGCGCCGTGTCTACTTTTGTGGACAGATGTGGGCAGATACCATATTCCAGACATGGCTACCTTGGACCGCCAGTCTCGACTAGTGGCATGAGTCGCAGTGAACCGCCGCTTCCTAATAGTCGCTCTGGAGGAATGGGCATAAGGAACGGTAATACACTACTGCATTTGCATTGAACAGCACAAGAGACTACAAAGTATACTTTAGTTACACGCAGTTCGCAGAAGCGTAGACACGCATCGAAGATGTCACGGATTCGACTAGAGACGGAAGAAGACGTGGACATGTCGGTCCCGCAGCCAGTATACGAATATATTGTGCCGCCCACGATGAAGGAATGGGACCAAGCCACATTGGTACAGTGGCGTAGGGAGCGCTGGCAATTTGAAGAGCGTGTGAAGGAACGCTGCAGGTGGACAAATGAGCCATTCGAGAATCTGGTGGCGGGAATCCGCAGCACGATTGATCCAAATCTGTTGAGATTTCTATCCCAATATGAGTTCGGGAAAGACAAGCAAGACATCTCAGATGAGGAGATCATGGAGAAGGTCAAGGAGAGGTGTGAGACGATGAACGACACGTACATTAGCGCTCCGTCGGTACTGTTCAGCAAGCAACTGAAAATGGATTTGTCAATTGAGGATGTGCTGAGTCGTGTTGCCAAGTATTACATGTTGTTCGAGAGAATCATTGAGGACAACGAGTTCCAGGAGAACCTTGGTCGGGGGCGGCCAGGTGATACAGACTATTCGGACCGAATGAAGGAGCGAAACGAAATCCTTGTTGACATCCTCATGCCACCCATGCTGAAGGAAGAGATTCAGGGAATGTTAAAGCAGCTCATATACAAAAGCATCAGGACTAGTGACCAGCTTTTGTACCAGTTGATTCTTGATCGTGCCAAACTGCAGCAGCTGTTCCTCAACAGATTTCGAGGACAAGATTCGTCCAGCAGAACCGGTATTATTACCGGTTCTATAAGATCCGTGAAAATATTACCCTACTGAGGGGGTAATCGAGTTACGCAGGTTCAATGAGAATTGAGCACTGCGACTCCACCGGCAGCACGAGGAGCTGCTCCAAGTGATCGTGACAGCAGTGCACACAGACATGAGGTGGGACATAGCTGTGCACCCCGTCATGGTTGTCTCAATTGCAAAGGTGATCATTGGATTCGTGACTGCCCGGTAGTCACACCGGAAGAGAGAGAAGCAGCTTTGAAAGCCCAGCGAGAGAAGCGTACATGGCATGTGAAGCGTGTTGCTGTGAATGAGAACGCTGTAGTGGAGGCCGATGAAGCCTCAGAGAAAACCCAGGGGTTCTCGCTGAAGCGAGCCCAGGAGGTTTTGGCTGATCACGAATACTCAGCACTGATCAACGGCGTGTTGGAGGTGTCCATGTGCCCCGACACAGAGGCTGACTGCAGTGTTATCCCCGCGCACCTTGTCGAGAGAGTGCAGGAGTGGTGCAAGGAGGTGGTAACCAAATCACTTGACAAGCCTATATCGATCAGAGTGGCAGGAGGCCACCAACTGGTGTGTACCAAGACAGTACAAGTGGACTTGCAAATAAGAACGTCCGCAGGACCTGTGAATGCGTACAAAGTGAAGTGCTTGGTGATTGAAGACGACGAGGACCAGCTGTTGTTCGGGAAAGACGTGATGAAGACGTTGGGTATTGACATGAAACTGGCTTTCGAGCAACTGGCCAATACAAGCATCGAGTTGAATCGGGATGATCTACCAAGCGAGCCTGAGTTGGGTGAAGCCCCAGACGAGGAGGTGGAGGCTGAAGTAGCCCGCATGTGCGATGACGTCCGAAGTCTACTGGAAGAAGAGAACTCAGTGGAGTTTAGAGATTCCCTTATAGCAGTACACCAGCAATTCAAAGGATTATGGAGAACACGGGTGGGACCAGATGAACCTGCACAGGGGGAACCGCTACGGGTGACTCATTGAAGGCGCGAAGCCAGTACGCTGCAAGCCGCACCGCTATCCGCCTGCGCAGATGGCGTTTTTGGAGGAGCATGTGGGTCAGCTGCTCAAGTACGGGTTTGTGAAAAGGAACAACCAGAGTCACTGGGCCTCGAACACGGTACCTGTCCGAAAGCATGAAAACAAGGACCAGTTCAGAGTCACCAACAACTACATTGAGGTGAACAGACTTACAATCTTCATTGCAGGGACGATGCCGCATTTTTCAACGGTGTTACAATTTGTGGCGGGAGCAAAATAGTTTGCGAAATTCGATATGTTCAAGGGTTTCTGGCAGATGGAATTGGCCCCTGAATCCCAAGAATATTTCTCCTTTATGACACATGATGGTGTCTACACGCCGCTTCGAGTCCCTCAAGGAGCCACCGATTCCGCGTTGCACTTCCAGAATCAGATGCAGACTGTGTACAAGGTACTGCTATACAAAGGGGCTCTAGTATGGATCGACGACGTGATTGTGTACGGGGCTACGGAAGAAGCGTTCCTAGCCAATCTGACCGAGTTCTATGAGCTCACGGCGAAAACCGCCTAAAGCTCAACGCGACCAAGAGTGTCCTTTTGTGCTTTGAAGTGAAGTGGTGTGGACGGATCCTCGATGGGGGGGGCGTCCGTCATGATTCTGAGCGCCTTTCGGCACTGACCGCACTGCAACTACCAAAGCAGCGGCAGATCTGCAGCGTTTTCTCTGTGCCTGCAATTGGATCCGCGAGAGTATTGTTGATTACGCTCGGGTGACAGAGATACTCCAAGCCAAGTTGAACCAAGCCCTGACCAGCCGCAGCCGCACGCGACGATCGGCAGCCGCAGTTCAGCTCCAGTGGTCTGGTGCAGAGCGGTCGGCGTATACCAGCACACTCAATACTATTTCTCTATCGGCAAAACAGTACTTCCCGGAAGAGACGGCTACGGTAAGTTTGTTAACCGATGCGTCGGATTAAGGCTGGGCAATCATCGTCACTCAAGCGACTGACCGAAAAAGCCCCATAGTGTAATGAGGGGTACGGGACCCGGTCCCAATATGGGTCGGATTGCTACCAGCATCCCGCGATAGAGGCAGCTTAGTCCTAGCGCGTGGGTTCCGGTAGCTTAAATCTCTAGAGATCCGTAGACGAACTTTACAAACTCAAGCTTGTTAAATTTATCCGGATCGTTTGATGCTACGCTTACCAATGGGAAGTTATTTTATCAATATCAATCATGCGATAACTTTGCGTGTAAAGTTTAGTATTCGACATAGCCACTTATTATATTTGTTCTCGTCTCTCTTGCCTTGTGCAATACCGCAGTCGAAGTACTTTTAGCCGCGCCAAAAGCGCGTCGATCATGCAAGTATTACATAGACAGGTTGACATATCGCAACTTACTGGTTTTTGCATTCTGGCGGTTTCTCGTTCGACTTCACACCTCCTTCGAGTACAGGGAACTTTTTCTTGCCTCGACGAGGCTTTGGAGCCTCGTCAGCCGAAAGTGACTCTTCAGCCGAATCTTCGTATTCATCGTTCTCCTCTGGATCGTAATCGGAATCGCCTTCTTCAACGGCCTCACCCGTGAACCACAGCAAGGCTTGTGGAATTATGGTCTCGTGGATCGTAAAGCCAACCTCAAAGTCACCGCTAAGCTGGCGCATGATCATTTCGCTCTGCAACGATACATATCAATGGCAAATTTTCGGGTAACAATTGTTGGCTGTATAGCAAAAAATTGCATCAACTTACATCCTCGTCATCTTCCTCTGACGGCATCTCCACAGGAGTAAAGATCTGAAAAAAGCTTTCACAGGGCTCAGTGCGGCTCACGACGCGAGTCTCGCCTTTTCCTCCCTTTGCGCGTTGCCTGACCTTTTTGGTCACCTCGCACAAGTTTTGTCCCTCTTTCCACTCGATGACGGTTCCAGTTACGTTGCGCAACACCGCCTCGCCCATCTCCGACGCGTCACCAATATCGTACTCTTTGACAAGATTTGTATTGAAAAAAAAAGGGTTTTCTGCAAATTCGAACGTAAGCTTGAACCCATTGTCCTCCTCGTGACTCACCGAGTGCACATCTGAGAGGAACTCAAAGGCCGGTAAATCGCGCTCTTGAATAAGTTCGGCCAGCACCGAGTGATTCATGAAGGCACGCAGCCAAAAGCCTGGTACACCTTTGACATCTTCTTCAGGCTCAGCATCACCCTTTTGATAATCGGCGAAAGCGGCCGTGACGGCATCTACCTCTTTGGCACCGGAAACGATGTCAGCGCGGTCCTTGTAAAAAGGCTGGTATAGCCTTTCATACTTCAGTTCTAATACCTTGCGTTCCCTCTCAAACTCCTCCTCCAGGACAGCCTGCGCCTCCTGGAGCTTACGCAACGCATTGAGGCGCAGCAGCACGGTCTTTGGCAAATTTGTCAGACCGTTCTCCTCCTCGTCTTCGGCGGCTTCTGCATCGTTTACTGCCAACTTTGTTACCTGTTCAGTCACGCTATCTACGGGTTGAAACCCGCGTCCGTCGTGGCGATCTACTTCTACCACGGTATCCTGATCGCTCGCTACGGGCTTATCAGACATTTTTGGGGTAGCGGGGGCGATCGCTTGTTTTGTTTTTGTCGCTGTATTTCCGTGTTTTGGTTGGCTGCGAATGAGTCCCGTGCCTTCGTTAGCGTGCACCACACCACCTACCGATAACCCGCCCCTAGCTATCGTCAAAAATGAACAGCGCAATAGGCAGCTCTGTGGCACTTACCAGTCGTAGCGCGGTTGCTTCCAAGCGCCGCGTCGCCTACTTCTATGATTGTAAGACGCAGTCCTACTTGCGGTATACTTTATGAAATCTTTTAAGCTTTAAACTTTCGCTCAGCCGAGATCGGCAACTATCACTACGGCCAGAATCACCCTATGAAGGTAATCTCAATCTCTCGAGAAGCTATTAATCGTTACTAACAGAAGCACTTCCATATTGGCAGCCGCATCGCGTGCGAATGACTCATAATCTTATCACTAATTACGGCCTCACCAAGCACATGGAAGTCTTCGTACGTCAGAACTTGTGCATGATATTTACAAGATTTGTATTTACTCTTCCTTTATTACGATTAGCGCCCTCGCCTTGTGGACTGGACTGAGCTCACCCGCTTCCATTCGGACGACTATATTCACTTCTTGCGGCTCGTAACTCCCGACAATATGCACGAGTATTTACGCCAGCTGCAACGCTTTAACGTGGGCGAAGATTGTCCGGTTTTTGATGGCCTCTTTGAATTTTGTCAGCTTTACGCGTCGGCTTCTATCGGTGGTGCTGCCAAGCTAAATGCGGGCTCGGCCGACATTGTCATTAACTACTCAGGCGGTCTTCATCACGGTAAGCGGTCGGAGGCATCCGGATTTTGCTATGTCAATGATTGCGTGCTTGGGATTTTGGAGCTGCTAAAGAGTCACCAGCGCGTCCTGTACATCGATATTGATATTCACCACGGAGACGCTGTGGAAGAAGCCTTCTACACGACAAATCGTGTGATGACATGTTCTTTTCACAAATACGGAGAATTTTTCCCTGGCACGGGCGATATCAAGGATGTCGGTCATGGAGACGGCAAACACTATGCTGTCAACTTTCCTTGTCGGGATGGCATGGATGACGAGAGCTTTACAGGTATCTTTCGCAGTGTCATTTCTAAAGTAATGGAGCACTTTGCGCCAGGAGCTGTACTGCTCCAGTGTGGCACAGACTCTCTTTCTGGTGATCGCCTTGGCAGCTTCAACCTGTCAGCCAAAGGCCACGCCGACTGTGTCGCTTACGTTAAGAGTTTTAATATTTCCACACTTGTTGTTGGTGGTGGCGGGTATACGCTGCGCAATGTAGCCCGAGCTTGGTGCTACGAGGCGTCGCTACTGGTAGGCGTTGATATCCCGGACGCAATGCCGTACAACGATTACTTTGAATACTACGGGCCAGAGTACCGCCTGCACTTGCCCGTGAGCAACATGGAAAACCTTAATACACCAACCTACCTCGACGAAATTAAGCGACAGATCCATGAAAACCTTCGCCAGATCGAGCCTGTTCCCAGTGTTCCTTTCGTAGTCGCTCCCCCGTCGGCACGTATTCAAGAGGAGAAAGAAGCAGCTGCGCGCGATCATGAGGAAGATGATCAGCTCATGATGGATGTTTCGGGGGAGCGCCAAATACAACAAGAGCTTAAGCAGAGCGATTCTCCTCATCACGCTGCCGAGTTTTATGACTAATTTACTGGTATGAGTTATCTGGTAACGACAATCAACACCGTTTCGGTAATTACGGGTGTCATCAGGTGTGTATCGGTAATTGTTACATTTTCGCATTGTATACTCCTCTCGGAATGTGATCCTATAGGCTACCGATACGTGGGTTGTTATTCAGCTCATTGTGCTTGCTCAAGTCAAAGGTCAAAAAATTGCACTCATGTGCTTGAATTTCAGCGGCCACGACGCGAGGAAAGAATCTCGAAACAATAATGAGCAGGCGCTTTGTACCGATAAGCACGACCGCAAAATTTGATGAAACTTGAGTTCATTCCGACTTTCGCGTTAAATAAGGAATAGAATAAATAGAATAAATTTAGCGACTGCCCACAAGGAGGTGGCAGCTGGAGAAGGCGGTTGCGCTGCACCCTCAATGGTTGAACGAAGCAGTTAGACTGTCCCGGATCATTTCATAAATCAGATATTACAATAAAATGTCACTTCAATGTCGCACGACGTAGATTGTGAAGTTGTCATGCAAGAAAAAGTATTGGCCAGTACACAGCCTTGATAATCACTCAAAGTACTACGCTTCTGTACTTTTGAAATTCTCATAATGGTTCATAAGGAGAAATAATGCCACGAAAAGAATAAAAGCCAAGGCGTCAAGCAATTACGCACAAATAAAAAAGTAATGCAGATTTCTGCGAGAATCTTGTGTGGATCAGCTGTTCAAACTTCACGCTCACTTGCGAGTGCTGCAATTTCTTTCTCGCAAGTCTTGAGTCAGACAAAATCAACCATGCACATCCACTCAACGACGTCATCATTTCCTGCAGGTGGGTGGACAACTCGTAATGCATCAAAAGTGTAGGTTGCGCTGTCTTACTCGTCATCTTCTTCATAGTCTACGGTCAGATCATCCATGCCCGCGAACAGCTCGTCACGCGCCATACGGGACCCTCCATTCTTCATCTCCATGTGTTGTGGCTCTACATTACCCTCGCTTTTAGACCGAGACTGTTTGATTCCTCCGGAAGCTTCCTCAAGCCCGTTATCGCTCTCATTGCGCCGATTAAACGACCGATGCGGAGAATGACCACTTGACTTTCGCCCGCTCGAACTCGAGGCATGCTCATGGTGAATCGGTGATGGAGTTAAAGATCGCTCTGGGCGGGACGAGCGCATTTCACGAAGGTCACGGTGGTGACTGCGGTGATCTCTCTCGTCCCGACTTCTGTCATGGCGCGAGTGGCGACGGCGTTCATTACGGTCTCCGAGACTATCAGCCTCCGGGTCAAACTCGTGACTGTTAGATGGACCTTCGCGTCTATGATTGTATATACCATGAAGAGCTGGCGATCGCGAAGGAGAATACTTCGACTTGCGGCCGCGCGGCGCAATTTCTTCGCGGCGTTCGCGAATAGAAGACTCACGCTGATGTTGCGAAGATTGGAGGGGAGTGAGAGGGTGGCGATGATCCTGTGGCGGTGGGGAAGCCGAGCGATGATGAGCAGAAAGGGGAAGAGGAGAAAGAGAGCGATGCTGCGGAGGCGCCAGCTCTTGGCGGTACAAATCGCTATCCCTAGCACCTCTGAAATGGTGAGCGTGATGCCTTTCACCACGACCGCCTCCACCTTGTCCAATGGCACTGCTCGAGCCGTAGCGGCTCAAATCAGCATCATTGAAATCACGACGTCCCTGATTTTGTTGCTGGAAAAAGCGTTGACGCTCCTGTTGCTCATCTCGAGCAACTTCAGCAATAGAGCGTTCATCCGCATAACGGAGTCGCTCCGGCTGGAGCGAGAGACGCTCGTCAGGGAGCTGACTCCCGATCGGGCGTTCCCCATGTCTGCGATATCCCCCGGACCGTTGAATCCTGCTGCTTTCTATCCTCCTATCCACATTAGGCGATTGAGAACGCGACCGAGGCCGGCTTGTCGACGATCCTCCGTATTTTAAAAGCCGCGGCGGACTTCGGCTGTGGCTTCGCTGTAGCTGCAGTGCACTACCGGGTGAAGATGATTGCATTCTACCACGTCCATCCTGCATAGAATCATCGCGACGGTAAGACTGGCGCACATTTTCCAAATCGTGGCGGTAATAACTTAAGCGCGACTTTCCAGACTCATGTTTTCGACTGCGTCTTGACGAAGAAGAATGAGACGGGGACCCACCGCGGCGAACATCTCTGCGGCTATGGCCCTCCTCTCGTAAATCGCGACGTTCTCGAGAGTCATCCGTCGGGCGCGGCTCCATCCAAGAACCTCCGCGTCCGTGAGTTTGCCCACGAAATTCTTCAACAAGAATACTTCCCTCGTGGCTCCGGATCTCGATCGGAGATGGCGATCGAAGGCCATACGTGCTTCGAAGCTCACGGCGATTCTCTTTATCAGAAAGTGTGCCATAACCATTGTCACGAGCAGCAGAATTCGACTGCATCACAGGAGAATGCGACCGCGAGCGAGGCGCATGACGTTCTTTCGAGAACCCAATATAATGGCCGCCGCTGTGGTGCATCTTGGGTGAACGAGATCGCCCGCGGATATTTCCGCGATCACTTCTGGGTGGACTGCGTTCGCTATATTTGTGCGACATCACTCGAGCATTCTCACGGCGTCCATTAAGACCATCCACAGGGTCGTCATCTTCTCTGTAATAAACATTTTTATTACCTCGACAATCTGCATCACCACCAACTGCGACCACATATAACGAACAGGCGGATTTAAGTCAGCAAATTACCACGCTGGATACAAACCAACACGAGACTCCAAGTTTCGCTGCATCAATCTTACCGAGTCGTCCCGACTTCAGCGCAAATCCTTGCTTCTTGTGCACGTTGAGACCGCGGCGCGTCGAATCAATCGCAAATTGCTCCTTGATATCGTAAACAGGTAGGATGCTGTATCCCATCACAGTAAAGAGCTGTTTTCGAATTGCCGCTTTGGCGTGTTCTACGTTGCGGAAGCGCACACAGCCCTTTTCCGCAAACGCCAATGGGCCGAACTGCTCCAATTGCTGGCACAAGCCATCCCAAACATCCGGATCACATTTGGTAAAGTCAAAGTCGCGGACAGCATCCTTGTCTTCCATTCTAACGTTGTCTCCCATTCGCTCCACAAAAAGCAACGTGTCCACGGGAGGCCCACGCGCAAAATTTGCATTTAAAAAGCTGCGACCTCGAAACTTGTTTCCATTCACATAGTGAATAGCCAAGCGGGCGTGCTCAATTGTCGGCATGCTCACAAATGCGTAAGCATTAGCGTTAAAGTCCGGCTCTTTAATCTGCACTTTCATCATATCAATCTCAGGCCAAATGGGCAATAAAAACTCAACAATATCGGTGCTAGGCGTGTGACGGGGGAGGCTTCCCAGAAAAAGATACGGACAAGGCGGACAATTGCGCGGTGATTGTGCACTAAATTTTGAACGCCTTCCTTCGTTCTCAACGATCCGGTCGTTCGACGTCTGTTTCTTCCACACAAGCAAGTCTTCGTTGTCATTCTCACGGCCGTTGCTCCACCCACGGTTCAGTTGCACAATTTTCCCTTCGTTCATGTTACTCTGTAGCTTGCTCGCCTCGTCGTCGAGCTTAAGCTTCTTGGTCTCACGCTCGGACGCCGCGTTGCCGTCGTCTCCTCCGGTTGCGTCGATTTCGTCACGCAATTGCTTGCGGCTGCGCTCCGAGGGTGAAGTTTGGTTGTTACTTTTGTCGGTAACGGTACTATTGACATTTTGCAAATGACTATCGGCTAATTGCAGCCGCTCTTCCAGCGCCTGACGCAGGGGTGTCACCTGGCGCAAAATGACCGAAGACTTTTCGGTTTCCAACATTTGCACCACATTCTCCTCTATGCGCAACATCCACATGCGCGTGTTATTATGCGCGACAGCGGCGGCGGATGTGGGCATAGAGGCGACTGCGGTGGCGGGGGGCGTCTTAACAATTTGCAGCAGCGCGCGCAGCGTGTGTATACGCACAGCCTGTGAGCGCTTAGATCCACAGAGCTTAAGCAAGACGTCTACCACATTAAGCTGAACGTGTGGAAAATGGAAAAAGTGTTTGTGAAGCAGCTGCGCCGCCAGACTGAGGACGACGTCATTCGCATCGTCCCCGCTGGCCGCGTGTATAATTTTCTCGTACGCGTCCTCAGCCTTGTCTTCATCACGATTTGGGTCGTCGGCGGCCAGGGCCGAAACATCCTCGATCTCCGAGTCCCACGCGTACAATTCTGTCAACATATCCTCCGCCATTTTTCTCTTGTGTCTTAACTGGGCTAATTCCCCTGTGATCCTGTAACCCCCTCCACCTATTTTTTTCTGTCGTTTTCTTCGTTTTTGTGTGCAATACCTTAGATATGGACGAAGTCGTGTCCCTGACCCAATGTGCGTAGTATATGTATAGTGTAGTACAAAACGAGACCAGATCTCTCGCTATACATCATTAATGGCCCGCTAAACATCTATTATAGAGCCTAAAGGAGCAAATCGCTTTCATCGGCTCTCTGACACCCTTGCCAAAGCGATTTGCTTTTGAAGATTGGCAAGCACAGTCCTCGGCATCTTCTTCTTGCTCACCGAGTTGGACGAGTACTATTCAGCTACAAACTTGGCTGCTACAGCGAATCAGTCACTTACTTCAACTCAATTGACTCAACGACAGAGTGCACAACACCAGGTCTCGGTTGCGAGTACTGATAATAGTTTGAAGTCACATCCTTTTTCTGTGTTTATCTTTACACAGAAAAGAAAAGGGTATCAACTACAACAATTTACATACCTTGACTGATCTTTATGTGATTATGAGAGCAAGGTTATGATAAAAGAAATACCCAACCAGTTTGCATTTTTGTAGTTAACTTCCGATGCGAATGCAGCAACCCACACAAGGGCTAATTCGATTCATTTAAAATACTCTTGGCATTTACTCGACCAATAAAATTTGTACAGGTAGAAGCACGCGAGCTCGGCTTTAGAGCGGCCATCATCAGCTCTGCATTCTGACACACTCTCCGTTCACTAAAGACACAATTGCGCGGCTTCACGTGATTCGATTTAATTTCGCGGAGCTCACGGATGTAAAAATTTCGTCTAAGGTGTTTGTGTTTCGAGATGTGACACCCCGAAGGCTCACTCAATCCCAGAATACGTTCTCTAACCAATTTGTGATGGTGACAGCACCCAACAGAGATCCCCATACCTGGTGCGAGCCACTCTCGTCTCTATTATGTTAACGACAAATGAGGCTTGTGTTTACCGCGGACGCAGTATACTGCGAGGAATTGCTCTTCATTGAGACAAGTGGGGGTATTCACTCGGCTACATTGCCAATACCCCGAAGATGCACTCGGAGCTTTATCAGTGCATAGCGATTCGTTGTCATGAACAAGATTGTGGCTTCGGCTGCCCGAACCATAAATTTGCTTCTGACCGCCGTTCTTGCTGAATTGTAATAATGCACAGCAGATGGTATTGTCGAGAGTTTTGCGAGCGACGTTAATCAGTTCGGCAAAGTCAGAACGGTATTTTTTCTTATGCTGTTATGAGTATCTTGATGCCGGCTCTCCCAGCGCAACTCAACATTATTTCTATATACCGGACTGAGGCTTTGCGAGACCCGCATAGCCTAGCACTAAACTTGTGCAAACAGCTTATATGTCCTAACGCTTTCTCATCATTTTGGAATCGTCATGGTAGTACGTTCAACGACATGTTCTAAAAGTGACTAATCACCGGCGACGTTCACCTGTCTAAGCATACAGTTGTTCATCATTAAAGGATTTTGAACGGGCATGCTCTTACCATATGTCTGGCCGTAGGTTTTTTTAGAGGGGATGGGCTGCCTTCGACACCACCTAAAATAAATTTTCGAGGTCATGAGGGTCAACAAAGCTTAGGCCAGCGTCAACAAATGCATATCAGCGATATTTGAAAATGCATCCTTAGATTTTTGTAAGCAGCAAAAGACCTCAGAAAGAGATAGCCGTTTTGGCTTCACCTTATTCGACTCCCTTACTTGATTTGTTTGGATTCATAATTTAGTAAATAATGACTTTTTTTAAATGATGAGACATCGTATTGTCACATAATAGAACGACCTGTCCTTCTAGACATGCACAGGCGCATTAAAGCAACAACTCATTCAAAAACAATTTTTAAGCAGAGGCGCCGCACGGCCACGTACTAGCTCAAACACTCCTTTTTGACGTGCACAAGCGCGAAAGACGCATCTTTGCACGTCTAGAAAGACAGATCGTGCTACTATGTGACTGAACAACTTCTCAGCTTTTCAAATGAGCCATTGCTTACTGTTCTACGAATCTAACACGTCTGTGTAGAACTAAAATGATAGTTCGTGCTTATATGTGGCCGTGCGACGTCTCAGCTTTTCAAAAGAGTCTTTCTTCTTTAACTTATGCCTCTTTTGATTTGTGCACGTCAAGAAAGAGCGATCGAGCTAATATGTGACCGTACGACGTGTCAACAATTAAAAGAAAAGTGTTTGTAAAATGAATTGTGACTCTAACATGTCTTGAAAGACCGATCGTGCTAATATGTGACCGTACAATAGCTCAGCTTTTTAAATGATCGTTTATTCACTATACATGGCTTTAACGTGCCTGTGCACGTCTAGAAAGACAGATCGTGCTACTATGAGGCGGTACAGCGTCTCAGCTAAAAGCAAAGTCATTGTCTACTTAATGAAGGCTCCAAAACAGCTGCACAGGTCTAGAAAGATAGATCGTATTTATTTCGAGCCGTACAACGTCACATTTCTCGAAAAGAGCCATAAGTCACCATGTTATGGATCTACCACGTCTGTGCACATCTAGAAAGACAGATAGTGCGAATATATGGGCGTATGACGTTTCAGCATTCCAACCAGTCATTATTCACTACGATATGGCATTCACCCGTTGCGGATTTACTCGGCTGCGCACGTCTTGAGAGAGAGATGTCATCCATCTGTGGCTGGA